>PITA01004546.1:0-122062 GCA_004023965.1 Spilogale gracilis
GATCTAGCCAGGCGTGGGCCGGGGTAGCAGAGATGCAAGGAAGACCGGAAGAGAGGAGCAGGGTGTGGCACGCTCACAGTGGGCGGGGCGGACTGAGACCACAGTGTGGCCTGGAGGCGGAACCGGAAGGCGTCCCTGGTGCCATGACAACCACCCTGCAGAGAGGACACCGCCCCGGCAGTCACCGGTGGGCGGCAGCACCGGGCCACTTGTGCTCAGAGATCCCAGCAGGGAGCTCAGAGCCTGAGGCTGTGGCAAGGGGGAATTTCCCAGTCAGGGAGTCAGCGTTCAGTTAGGACTTAGCTCCTTATTCTCCCGTCTGCCATCCTCCTGGTGAGCCGTGTTCTCTACCTGATTGGAGCCAGGCGAAACCTCTCTGTTCAGGCAACTTGAAATGCCGCTCAGTGAACAGAATTGAGGACCTCTGTGCTCAGGACCCCTGAGGCTGTGCTTGCGGCCACCTTTTGGTGGTCTGGCAGGTCCCGGAGTGCCCCTCCCTTCCCAGCTCGGAGGGCAGCAGATGCAGGGCATCCCAATCAGCTCAAGAGGGAAGGCTGTCTTGTACTAGCGCAGGTCATAGGGCAGAGGCAAGCCATGAGATCCCTTATACCTTTTGCAAGGAGGGAGAGAGGCAGCCTGCCCAAGGATAGGGTATTAAGAATCTACCTCCATGAGATAGCTAATTCTCTCCCCGCTTTCCCCGACAGCGCGGTGGTGCTTGATGGCAAGATTTATGCCACGGGAGGCATCGTTAGCAGTGAGGGGCCTGCCCTGGGCAACATGGAAGCCTACGAGCCCGCGACCAACACGTGGACTTTACTGCCCCACATGCCTTGCCCCGTGTTCAGACACGGCTGCGTCGTAATCAAGAAATACATTCAAAGCGGCTGACATCCGCAGAAAGCCCGCCAGGAGGCGGGACAAGTCTGGTGAGGCCTGTGTGACTCACGATGATCCATGTTCAGCAACACCCATCAGAGGCTGATAGACATAATCAAGGGAATCACTGCGCTAAACATTTGGAATACTCTCTACATTGAATGTAGAAAATCATCCTCGCCTTTGGGGGAAACGGGGGCCTGGCGCCCCGCACAGCAGGAACCACAACCATCTGAGCAGCCGGGCCTGGGGACTCCTGCAAAGGCACTTGCTCTGAACGGAGGCGCTTGCTCTGCCCGGGCAATAGAGTTCCACATATTTTTCAACTGGGAGAGAGAAGCTGATTTTTTCCTTCCGGCAGAGCAAGCTTGATCCCTAAACCACCATAGACCAGTTATCTTATGACAATAGTAGGTGTCAGGCTCTCTTGGAATAAGATCAAAGTGTCCTTATCACTTTGATTCCTACTTTTGTTTTTAACCAATCTACACTTTTCCGTGGCTGAGAGAAGAGAAAGGACAATATTGTGTGTGCCGCACAAGGCCTAGGAGGCCCCTGAAAACCGCCGGGCCAAAGAGAGGTCCAGCCCCCACCGTGCGAAGCCAGTCGTGGCTGGAGCGGCCGTGCAGGGCAGCTGAGGGACAGCTGGGAGAACCTTTGTCCTTCACAGGTTTTTCTACTGTGTTTTTGCTGGAGAAGGGCAGGTGACTGTGCTAGCTTTCTCTTGTCCGATATGAATTATTTAGATTTCCAAGGCATTTTCTTGATAAACAAAAAGGCTATTTTTAAGTACTGAGAGAAGGAGGAGGCCATGAGAGGGTCATGAGGGAATTCCCAAAGCTCTTTGTAGAGAGCACCAGAGTGGGGCATTTGCTCTAATTTTTTCTATGTGCAGAATAGAGGATCTCTCCTGGGTGGGGGTGAGGGCCCCCATTTTATTTTTTAAAAAATGTAACTCCCAGACAGCCCCATGAAGAGCTGTGCGCCATGGAGGCATTGTCAAAGAAGATTCTGTTCTAGAAGGAAACCAGTTCTGGCTGCTGACACCAGTTCGGCTCCCTCCATGAGGTACAGCTGAGGACCCAGGCCGGGTGGGAAGGGAAGGAGGGAGGGAGGGAGAATAAATGTCTACAAAGCACAGGAGACTATTTTTGATATTTATAGCTATATATTAAGGCACCTGCCGCAAGAGCTCTCAGGATGGGGACAGCCTTCGTAGACGAGCCATGACAGCCAAGGCCTGAGGGCCATGAGCGGAATCCCTCTTCCGGTAGCATATTAGCCAGAGAAAGGGAAGCCAGGAGGGAGGTCACGCCGTGGCTCCTGACAGAGAGGCCTTCCCGCCAGTCCGCAGACCCTCAAACCTCACGCGGTGATCAGTTTCCATTCCAGGGCAAGAAGAGAGCCGCCACCACTGCGTTGTTTAGTTGAAGTTGGTACCAAATACGCATTTACCATTTTTCTACCCGGGAAGTCAACTTGCCGTCATTTCATGATAAAAACCATCTCTAAGGAGAAAAGGACAGGACATGCTTTCCATCTTTCGGTATTTGACGACACAAAATTCCAATTCTCATGTCGGGCATCGACTTCTAGCACTACAAGTGTGGCTCCCACTTGGACAAGATACCGAGCTTCGTTATGCAGTTTTTAATATTATTTATTCTTTTAAAAAGTAATAAGCACAAAACTACATACATTGTATGTCATTTAAAGTATTTATGTCAAACAGGGTGCAAGTGTGAACCCAAGGACTGGAGCACAAATTTCTAACTGCCTGGGGCAGGGCTAATGTTAGCGTTGGTGTGTGTCTGCCTCCAAAGGAGGTATTAATGGTCAGCAAGACTCAACACAGATGACATTGAAATTCCGTTTCTCTCCTCACTTATCACACTGGAGCAAAACTGGCTATTTCTGTGAATGATATAAAACAGGGTTCTCTGTAATGGTATTGTACATAGTATATGTTTATTGTTAAGTTCTTGTTATATTATAATAAATATATTTATAGATCTAGACTCAGAAGCCAGTGCAATGCCTTTGTGTGCCACCATCCTGGCCACAGTGATGAGAGACCCCATGGAGGTCTGCTCCTGCTGTCACACATCAGCTATCCAGGCTCTGTTAGAGACTTTAGTGCAGACCTTGAGGATCAGAAAGGATAGGACTCCTTAGCGAGGGAACATACAGACCAACTTGGCTCTGCTAAGGATATCCACACAAGGCTTCCCTGGATACAGGTAGGATTGCTCACTCTCTTGCAGGGAAAGAAATTTCAATTTAACAGGGTAGTAGGAGAAGCGAGATCCACCAGCATTCCATTCTTGTGAAGAGCCCCCTGCCCTCAGTCCGCAAATGTCACTAAGACCTAGCATCTTCTTGCAAGAAAACATGTGAAGAAGGTGGATCAGGACAGGGAGTGAGGAGTGAGAGTCTTTGGAGGACTCGGCTGAAGCCTAAGATGGTTGACCAGACCCTTGCCAAATAAATATCTGCCATCCTACCTCCAGAAACTCCAGTCCTAGAGGAAAGGATGGAGAATGTGTAGAAGATTCTGATGGTGAAGAACTGAAATTATAACCGGTTATAAAAACCAGGCAATAGTTTCATTAGCTCCTTCCTTCTCTACTCTCTTTCCCCAAATCAAGGGAAATGTGTTCTCTGGGCCTAGGAAAAGTCTGTGTACTTTCACCATGAAAGACACACGTGACCACTCTACCCAGAGGCTGTGTAACATGGGAGCAGTCTCTCTTGTTGGACTCAAGCTATTACCATCAGACCTGGCAAGGGTCAGGCACAGAGGAGAGGGACCACTGTGTGTGTGGTGTGTGTGTGTGCCTGTGTGAATGTGCATGTGTGTATTAAAAAAAATCATAACCAAAATAAGAAGAAAACAGTCAGGAAAAATATTTGCAGTCCATATGACAAAAGAGTAACATTTTTATTAAAGGGCCCATGTAATTCAATAGGAAAACATTCAGTGATTCCCATCGTTAGATAGGTCATAAATAGACCCTCTAAGAGGAAACATTGCTAGTACGTGTAAGACAAGTTCAAAATCAGTAGTTATGAAATAATGACACTTCAATAACAAGGTATTATCTTCACCTAGTAAATTAGCTTCCCAAACCTAAAAACAAAGCAGGGAGATGCTGGGGGAGCCCCGAATGTTGGAGCAGAGAAAGGCTTTACCGCCAAGGGCTTGGGGAACCAAAATGGCTTCTAGAAAGCAGTGTGGCAGTTGCCATATATCCTGAGTCTAAAAGTTATCTGAGCCTGTAAATCCACTCTGGGCACCCATCAGGAAATGCCATAGAATAATGAGCTCCCACCTACCGACACTAACTCTACAGGCAGATACTGTGCTAAGTGCTTACAGCACTAAATCCTTACAAGTCTACAAGCTAGGTGCTAACGACAAGCAGCAATATAAACTACATGGTTAGATTTCTATTTTATATGATTGTGACTATGTAAGATATGTATAAAGATACATAAGGTACAAAGATACATAAAATATGTATGTAAAAATAACCAGGTGTGCATCCATAAAACTATTAGTTGTACTCACACAATTGTGGGCAATTTTCCTTCCCTCTTCTCCAAAATGTATAAAAATAGGTGTTACTTTTATAATAAAAGATACAGATATTTTAATGGGAAATCGAAGATAGAAAGTAAACTTTCCCCTATATTCTAGTCCGAGAAACTCTCAAAGGTCATTTCTTATTTTGGTCACCAAAAGCAATGGAAAAGTTAGAAAGAGTTTAGAATAAAGTAACAAAGAATTACAGATGAGAAAATTGCAGTAATCATCAGGATTATCTTTTTAAACCTAAAGGCTAGGGGTGAATGGAATATATCTTTCAGTGCATGAGGATTTTCATGAACTAAATGAACCTCTTTGGGTTCTTGGAAGGCCAAGCGAGATGAAAAGGACAATAATAAAGAAGGAAAAATTCTAGTTCAACATAAGGATAAATGTAGTAGTTCTAAACTCTAAATTCCCTTCCCAAATCTATAATGGGTTACCAAGATCCTTGTGAAGGGCTTTTCTAATTAAATCTCAATCAAATCTTGGTATACCATAATTGCGTACTTATCTCATTTGATCCCCTCAGTTACCCTAAGGGTCACAGGGTATCCTCTTCACTCTTGAGGAAGAAATAATCTTGGAAGAGTTAAGTGACCCGTATGCAGGAATAGTAACCCCAAGTGTTCTCCTGCATTATCACGCCCCGTCCTCCTGGCAATCCTGCAGAAGGCTATCCCTGCTGCACGCGTTCCGACATGAAGCAGGGTTGGTCTAAGGTACCCCGGCCCTGGAGGCCCGCTCCCCGAGACTCCAGACAGCCAGGGCTTGCTGCCTCACACGGCTTCTCCACGGTTGCCCAGAGTTGTGCAGCTCTGAAGACGCCACGACCGAGACGCCCTCCTCCTCCCAGAGCTCCCTCAGAAATCTGTACTGAGAAAAGGAATTCTGCGAATACGACAGACCAGCCGCTCCGTGTTAGACGTGACCTGCTGGGTAAGCAGTTTTCCCTTTGCCTGCTAAGAATCTCAGCAACACTCCGCCACTGAAGGCCGTGCTTGGCACAGGCAATGCTTCTGGGGGAGGGAAAGAGTCCCCTGACGTAAGGTATCAGACCAGCCATTGCCGCCTCATTTGAAATTCCTCCTGTGAGCCTTCACTCTGCAGTGGACTCTTAAGGGGTTCCTAACATTCCCGCCGACCACAGCTCCTGCCTGGGAGAGTAAAGGAAAGGGAAGAACAGCCCTGGTATGGGCCGCACCATCCTTGGCTATAAAGGGCATATCAGGACCTTGGCCTCCGAGAGGGTATGTTGAAGTGCCCCCTACCTGAGTCAAGGGGCTGACAAAAATGTGAAGCCCACTCCAAGAAGTCTGCCTTCACCGTGGGATGACAAAAATGAGACAATCCAAAAATCTGTGCTTCCCTTCCCAAATCTATAAGCCACGTGGCTCTGTGGCCGTCTGTGCAACATCTGACAAGTCACTTGAGCGTCTTTCCTCATGAAAGGCGAGGGCAGCCTTTGAGTGGCTCATTCTAGATCAAATGAGACCACATTCTCGGCAGGCGAGGGCCATGCCCTCTCAGCCTCCCCCACAGGGCACCTCACCCCGAGCAGTGACAGCCCATTACTCAAACTCTCCAGGCAGCATGAAAAAGGCTTTCCTTTATGAGAAATAATCAAGGCAAGACTATGATTCGGTACACTGCTTTGGCCATCCCTTTAGTCTCCAAGAGTCTAAAGAAACAACAGTTTTTGCTAAAGCATCTTTATTTGCCATGTGTATAGAACTTCACTCTCGGGAAAGCCAACCACTGCTGGTGCAGACCTGCGCACTGTGGGACCCGCCAGCCCCTCCTCAGGGTTCCGGCCTGAGGACTCTGCATCCTCGTCGGTAAAAATCAGTCTTTGGGACTCTCCAGCTCACCCCTCCATGCTCTCGTACCTCTCCATCCCACTACCTTATTTTAAGCCCTCATGACTTCTCCTCTTAGTTGTTGCTATAGCTTCTTTTTTATGGTTATCTTAAAAATAACAGCTTTTTCGACATATAACTCACATATGATAACTCACCCTTTTAAAGTATACAGTTGAGCAGCTTTTAGTATATTCACAGAGCTGAGCTACCATCATCACTACCTAATGGCAGAATATTTCACCGTCTCATGAAGAAGCCGGAGTCCGTCAGCAGTCACCCTCCACCTCCCCACTGCCGTGCATATTAACCACTAATCTACTTTCTGTTTCTAGGAATTAGCCTATTAGGGACACATCATGCAAATGGAATCATACAATATGTGGTCTCCTGTCTCTGGCTTCTTTCACTTAGCATAATGTCCTCAAGATTCACCTACGTTATAGTTGTGTATCAGGTCTTCATTCCTTGTTATGGCAAATAATACTCCACTCAGCAGGTATATTAAATGGATAGACACAAAAATTGACACATTTGGGGGCGCCTGGCTGGCTCAGTTGGTAGAGAATGAGACTCTTGATCTCAGGGTCAAGAATTCAAGCCCTAAGTTGGGCAGAGGTTACTTATAATTTTTTTAAATGGATACATTTTGTTTATCCATGCATTAGTTGATGGACACTTGGGTTGCTTCCACATTTTAACCATTAAGAATAATGCTGCCATAAACTTTTGTATACTGTGCAAGGTGCTGAGATTACATAAATTTGGGAAACGCAACAGAACTTCTCAGGGTCAAAACAGACTAACATTCACCCCAGTTTTACTAAAGTTGATACACAAGGTAGTGTTTTTCACACTTTTTTGGCCATAAATTGCCCCTCCTCACCCCCAAATCTAGGAGACTTTTCTTCTCTTCTAAAATTAAGATATAAGGATGGGCGCCTGGATGGCTCAGTGGCTTAAAGCCTCTGCCTTCAGCTCAGGTCATGATCTCAGGGTCCTGGGATCCAGACCCGTGTCGGGCTCTCTGCTCGGCAGGGAGCCTATTTCCTCTGCTTTCTCTCTGCCTACTTGTGATCTCTCTCTGTCAAATTAAAAAAAAAAAAAAAGATTTTAAAAAATTAAATAAATAAATAAAATAAATAAAATTAAGATACAAGGAGCACCCGGGTGGCTCAGTTGGCGAAGCATGTGACTCCTGATTTTGGCTCAGGTCATTACCTCAGGGTCACCTCCTTCTCTCTCTGCCCCTCCCCACCCTGCATGCATGCACATGCTCTCTCAAACAAACAAACTCAAACAATCAATGGGATTCTGGGGTCAATACACCTGACCCTCATCTTTGAAAGATGCACAAGAGAAAGTAAAGGTAATATTGTAAAAGATTCAGAAGCAAATTCTGATTTAGAATTCTCAAAATAGTTCTTTTTCTTTTTTTTTAAAGATTTTATTTATTTGACAGAGAGAAACACAGCCAGAGAGGGAACACAAGCAGGGGGAGTGAGAGAGGGAGAAGCAGGCTTCCCACCGGGCAGGGAGCCCGAAATGGGACTTGATCCCGGGTCTCCGGAATCATGACCCGAGCCAAAGGCAGTCGCTTAACCAACTGAGCCACCCAGGCGCCCTCAAAATAAAACAAACTGATACATTTTTATATGTTAGAAGATCAGTGGTCTTTAAAATCAACAAATCCCTTTTCCTGAATATGTTTCACTGCAACTTTCTAAGTGCCAAAAAGACTTCAGCATCTCTTATACTATATTATTAAAAAAAAAAAAAAAAAAAAAAACCACAGAAATAAACAATAACACTATAACTACTCTACACAACTAAAATACCCAACCCACATATCCAGTGATAGTTGCAAATGTGTGACCAGACCATTTCTGGAAAAGAATCTCGGGCATTTCGTACTTTATTAATTTCTTTATTTTGAACAACATGACAATCTTCTCAACAAGGGGACGGACAGCATCAGAGATCAGGGAACAGAGAAGTCAATCACTTGTCCCATTAACACTGAAAATACAAAATACTTCCACATTAATTCCAGTATTCTCATTAAAATCTATTAAAACAAAAAAATTCTTTTTAATATGTCTTTAGATTAACATTTGTGTTAATAATGAGATACATTTCCATTCAATTCCAGCTTTAAAATCTTGAACATGTGTGGAAAAAAGTGCTTTTTGATGGTCTTTTGCTCTTCAAACAATGTGGAAATTAGTGTAAAGAAACATTCCAAAGATGTGAAACTGATTTTTTATTGTGTGATAGGCAATTACTCCTTTTTCGCAACCAACTCCATTTTAAACATAATCTTATTAAAGAAATTTCCTTATTAAATTGTGGTAAACTACAGAACTGACAGCTTACTGATGTTTCCTTTAAATATGTGAAGTAATTTGAGACTTCCCACCACAAATAACCTTTATTTCAGTAACATATTAAGTATAATGCTACTTTGTGGATTGTCACATTTCTTTTTAAAGGGATATTTTGTTGCAAAGTCTTGTTAAAATACTTTACACTCATTAAAATGCTAAAATAGAAATTTGTAACTAATTTCCAACACTTTCCTAAGGAACTTTATGCTATAAGCAAAGTAACTATATGCAATGTTTAGAAATAACACTGTATCATATCAAAACTAATTTTGCTTTGTTGCCATAATGAGAACACTAGAAAAGCTCTGTGTCTGTGTAGATAGCCACAGACACATGATTCAGACTATTAATGTGTTTTTTATCAATAGTTCTAAAGTTTTCTTAAGCCTGTGGTTTTCCCTGTGGCTCTCAATAGCTGTGACAATTTTAGGGTAATGCCCACTGTTCATCATTTGTTGAGAATTTGGAAATTCCAGAGCACTTGATGACTTACAGGGATCAATATACGAAATTGCACCTGCTGCTAGGTTCTCCTTTCCTAACCCTGTATCTGTCCTACCTACGAAATCTTCAACTCTGGCTCTGACAACAGTCTCCATCTAGCACATTCCCATGGTTCCCCTTTTGTATTTGCTCTTCAGTTTCATGACAGATTTTCAGTTCTTAGATCCTTTCCATTGTCTCCCAAGTTAGCAGCCCCACCCTGGCAACCCTGGTTTCACATCCCCTCATACCCAGGAACGAGTTCTTTTCCCAAGAGTTATCTCAAGCACTTAACATTCTAGTCCTTCAGTGAGACCAACAAGGCAAAATTACAATCCTAACTATAATCCTAATCCAGCTATCAGCCTCCTCTGAGGCTTCATTTGGGGTGATAGCTACAAGGGGAAAAAATGCATATCCATAGGCTGGCGCCATGTCTCATACTTGGTCCCCACCCTCACCTGTGGACTCACCTTATTTTCATCATTACTGAAGAGCTCTCTATTTCATCAGTGACTACTACAAACCTTCACCTCTCTTCCTTATGTTTCCTACTTAGAATCCCTCGCTCTTAGCACAAGAGCATCACACTGCATAAAAACAATTGAGGTGGAGGATGGTGGCAATGGCTGAATAGTTTGGGTGTTTTGGGTTTTTTTTTTTTAATCTTTCTGAAGTGGCCATTAAAAATGGAGAAACCATGATGAAAAAATGCATAGACTCACAGATAATATCTAAAACAAAAGTAAGTGACAAGGAATGTCTGAACTTCCAATCCGACCTAGGTAGTATCAAACTATCAACACCTATGAGACCGTGGTCCAATTGTGAGGAGGCAAGTCTAGAGCATCTAAGAGTATTAAGAACACCCACAGACGTTCGCGGGAGAGCTGGGGACAGAGCTAAGGGCACCTGAGCTAGAAACCTTGCAAACTCCAGTTCTCAGGTGAGGGCAAGTCTTCCTTGGTAAACATAGCCTTATGGATCCTCAAAACCAATATGCCAAAGCCCTCTTTCAGGACCATACCCCACACAGACAAAGCTACTAGGGACAGAGTCTAAACTGAACAGCAGAGGGATAAAGACCCAGACAAAAGTAGGGGAGGGGAACAAAAATCAAGAGATTTCAGAAATTAAGCAGTCTTATATTTAAACACTTCACAAAAATAACAGAAGAGAGAGCTCTAGCACCGTGAAATTCAGGCTTCCTTCTAAAAGTTCAAGAAAATTTCATATAAAAGTGAGCAACAAAAGGACTGAGGGAAAATCCCCTATGTGTTACAACAAAAAAACCTTCAAAGGAGAAGGTTACCCCCTATAGGCAACAAAAGCCCTCCAGAAAGACATGCCTACAAAATACATGAAAACTCTGACCTACTATTTCAAAACAAGCCAAAGGATGCAAAACAATAATAGAAGAATGAAAGAACCATATAAGCCAGAATTAGAAAAATTCACAAAGGATATGAAATAACTGAGGAAGAATTAGAGTGCTTGCTTCAGCAGCACATATACTAAAATTGGAATGATACAGAGAAGATTAGAATTAGAAAAAAAATCACATTAGAAATATACAGTAAAGTAGAAAGAACATAAAAGTTAAAAAAATTAGGTAATGCCTTATGACAAACAGAAGGGAAAAAAAGACAGGAAATTTTTTTTTTAAGATTTTATTTATTTATTTGACAGAAAGAAACACAGCGAGAGAGGGAACACAAGCAGGGGGAGTGAAAGAGGGAGAAGCAGGCTTCCTGCCAAGCAGGGAGCCCGATGTGGAGTTTGATCCCGGGTCTCCGGGATCATGACCTGAGCCAAAGGCGTCACTCAACCAACTGAGTCACCCAGGCGCCCCAGCAAATTTCTTAAAGTAACAAAGAAATGAAAGCCATTTCTGGTTCTGGTTAAGATTCAGTAGGCATACTCTACTCTTGCTCTTGCACTGATTACAACCCGAAGTCCTGGACAAAAGACATCAGCAATTACCTAAGGACTCTGAAAAATACGTAAAGAAAGTGAATGGGGAAGGAAATACAGCATTTACACAATGACCCACACAGCGGTGAACTCCAGGTTTGCCTTTTTATCTCCTGTATGTCCCACATCACACTCTAGGGCAGCCAAAACCTCAGAATAAATGCTCTCTCCAGACTCTCCAGACCTAAACCTAGGGCAGCAATGACAATGACAATGGGCATATCCCTTTAGCTTTTCTCTCTTTCTAGCGAAACCACCAGGAAAGGGGGCTCTTGGGAACCCGAGAGTGTGGGAGAAGATCTCAAAGAGGAGGGAGCAGGAGAATGAGGCCCTGTAATTGTCGTATGAAATCCCGAGCTGCACATGCATAGAGCTGACCCAAATCAACAGAGCAGAGGGGTGTGATCCAGCCTGGACTCTCTCCGGGTGGGGCCCCTGTGGAGCTCTACCAATTCCCTATTACCGCTGTAAGGAATTACTGTAAACCTAGTGGGTTAGGGTAACCCAAAAGTACTTCGCTATGATTCTCAACATCAGAGGTAAAAAATGGGCCTTCCTAAGCTCAAATCAGGGTGTCAACAGACCTTTGTTCCTTCCTGAAGCTCCAGGGAAGAACCTGTTTTCCTTGCCTCTTTGAGTTTCTAGAGGCTGCCTATATCCCTTGGCTTGTGGCCCCTTCCTCCATCTTCAGAACACATCACAACTACCTCTACTTCTGTCATATTTCCTTTTCCTGACTCTGATTGTCCTGCCTCCTTCTTATAAGTACACTGGGCCCACTCAGATAATCCAGAATAATCACCACATCTCATAATCCTTAATCATATCTGCAAAGCCCTTTACCAACAGATACCTTAAAGTGATACACTAAACTATATTTAAATCATCCAGAAGACTCCAAGAAAGGGGAAATAGAGGAATAAAAAAGAGGAGGCAAATCGAAAAGATCAAGTAAAATGACAGAGTTAAATCCAAACACATCAATAATTACATCAAATGTAAACCACCTCACAGTCATTAGGATGGCTGCTATCAAAAGTGCAGAAAACAAGTGTTAAGGAGACTGGGGAGGAATTTGAACCCTGTGCACCACTAGTGGGAATGTAAAATGAAAACAGTATGGCAGTTCTTCAAAAACTAAAAATAGAATTACTGTATGACCCAGCAATTCCACTTCTGGTCATATACCAAAAAGAATTGAAAGCAGGGACTCCGAGAGATATTTGTACACCCACATTCATAGCATTATTCACAACAGCCAGAAGGCAGAAGCAACCCAAGTGCCCACTGATGGATTAATGGATTTTTTAAAGGTGATATATACACACAAATACAGTCTGATTCCACTTATATGATTGCCTAGGGTAGTCAAATTCAGAGACGGAAAGTTAACAGTGGTTGCCAGAGGCTGTGGGCAGGAGGGAAATGAGGAGTTGTTCCTTAATAATTAAAGTTTCAGTTTTTCAAGATGGGATTCTGGAGAGGCACCTGGGTGGCTGTCAGTTAAGCATCCAACTCTTGATTTCAGCTCAGGTCATGATCTCAAGGTCGTAAGTTTGAGACCCACATGGGCTCCATGCTCATTGTGGAGTCAGCTTGAGAATCTCTCTCCTCCCTTTGCCCCTCCCCCACTCATGCTTGCTTATGCTCTCTCTCTCTCTCTATTTCCCCCTAAAATAAAATCTTAAAAAAAAAAAAAAAAGAAGAGTTCTGGAGATGGAGAGTAGTAATAGTTGCATAACAATGTGAATTACTGAATATCACTAACTGTAAATCTAAAAATGATTAAGATGATAAATTTTACGCATATTTTACCACAATTTTTAAAAATCACATTAAATGTAAATAATCTAACTATCCCAACTTAAAAACAGATGTGAGATTTTTTTTTAAAAAGAGCTAAAAAAATACAGCTTTCTTTTTAAAAGAAACCTACTTGAAATATAATAATAAAAGTTAAAAGTAAAGTGATAGAAACACAGTTAAGAAATGAAAAAATAAGCCACAGACTGGGATGAAATATTTGCAAAATACACCTCTGATAAAGGACGGTTATTCAAATTATACAAAGAACTCTTAAAACTTAAGAATACAGGCTTAGTTGACTCAGGCAGTAGAGCGTGCAACTCTTAATCTTGGGATTGTAAATTTGAGCTCCATGCTGGGTGTAGAGATGACTTAAAAGTAAGATCTTAAAAAAAAAAAAAAAAAGGAAAAACTCAGGGGTGCCTGGGTGGCTCAGTCCATTAAGTGTCTGCCTTCGGCTCAAGTAATGATCTCAAGGTCCTGGGGTCAAGCTCCCCCATCAGGGTCCTTGTTCAACGGGGAGTCTGCTTCTCACTCTCCCTCCGTCCTCCCCACCACTCATGCTCTCTCTCTCTCTCAAATAAATAAAATCTTTTAAAAATTAAAAAAAAACCCTCAGCAATATAAAAACTCAATTTAAAAATAGACAAAAGATGTAAACCCACATCTTCTCATAGAAAGATGATGAATAAATATATGAAAAGGTGCTCGACACCACATCATTAGGTAATTGCAAATTAAAACCTGGGTGGCTCAGTTGATTAAGCTTTCAACTCTTAATTTCAGCTGAAGTCATCATCTCAGGGTCTGAGATCAAAGCCTGTATCCACCCAGCATGGCACCTGCTTAGGATTCTCTCCCTCTCCCTCTCCCTCTGCCTCTCCATACGCCCCCCCACTATGCTTTCTCTCTCTCCCTCAAAAATAAATAAAAACAAACTCTACTACACACCTATTAAGCCAAAATCCAAAACACTAACAATATCAAATTCTGGGGACGATAAGGAACATCAGCTACTCACTCTCATTTGTTGCTGGTGTGGTGTGAATGTAAAATAGTACAGCCATTTTGGAAGACAGTTTGGCAGTTTCTTACAAAACTAAACATACTCTTTCCATATAATCCAGCAATCACGATATTTGGTATTTACCCAATGAGTGGCCAACTTATGTTCACACAAAAACCTGCACATGAATATTTATAGCAGCTTTATTAAAAACTGCCAAAACTTGGAAGCAACCAAGATATCCTTTAATAGGCAAATGGATAACAGACTGTAGTACCTCCATACAATGGAATGTTATTGTATATATTAAAAAAAAAAGAGCCACGAAGCTATGAAAAGACATGAGAGAACTTTAAATGCATATTCTTGAGTGAAAGAAGGCAATCGGAAAAGCTACATACTACATGATTTTCACTCCCTGACATTCTGTTAAAGGAAAAACTATGGAGATGGTAAAAAGATCAGTGGTTGCCAAGGGAGGGAATAAGGAATGAACAGGTGGAGTGCAAGAGGTGTTCAGGGCAGTGAAATGATTCTTAAGAATACTTCAATGATGAGTATATGCCATACAATTGTCAAAATCTATACAAATAATGTACAAAACAAAGAATGAGCCCTAATGTAAACTATGGATTTTAGTTAATAATATGTATTAAGGGATGTCTGGGTGGTTCAATTGGTTAAGCATTCAACTCTTGATCTTGGCTCAGGTCTTGATCTCAGGGTCCCCAGTTCAAGCCCTGTGTTGGGCTCCCTGTTGGGTCTAGAGTCTCTTTAATACATAGTAAGACATTGTTCTTATTGTAGAAAATAACAGTAATCATAACATATCAATATTTACTTATAAATGTAATAAATGTACCACAGTAATATAAGATCTTAATAATAGGGAAAACTGATGGCGAGAGCAGTGGGAAGGAGGGGGAGCCTACGTACAGAGATATAAGAGAACTCTGTCCTTTATGCTCTGTTTTTCTGCAAACCTAAACTGCAACAACAAAAAGATTTATTATTTTTTAAAAATGTGCAAAGTAAGAAAATGTACATGAATATTTATTTTACAAAGAAACACCCAACAGATAAAAAGAAACTAATGAGATTGGTTACTTCCATGGTGGAAGGGATTGGGGCCACGACACTTCTCTGGGTCTAACTAGTTTTGAATAGTTATGACTTTTATATAAATGTTAATGTCTTACACACTGAAACAAATAGGATAGGAGGGACCTTAAAACTGAACACAAACAAACAAACAAAAAAACCAAAAGAATCTAACTATATTTTATTTCAAAGAATAACATAGCCAGAATAGATGAAGTAACTTTTGAACAGTATTTAGACTATATGCCCTCAGACTAAAGACAAAAAGCACTATAAACATAATTTGAACTCTATTTAGTAGGGTTTTTTTTTCCCAGTGGTATGAGTTAACCCTTACTGAACCATTTTTTATGTAATTAAGGATTTAGAAAAGAAACATATTCAAGATAATGGGAGCCATATTTCTTGTTGGAGAAGGAAGTTCTATGTATGGAAAGGTGAAAGGCTAGGGCAAAAGAAAGTAAAGTGATGGGAAAAGACATACCATACTGCTGGGGGCCCGCTCCGGCTGAACCAAAGGTCCCTGAAGGAAGGACGGTGTTGGTGAACGAGAGAGCCCCGAAGATTCCTTTTGATCACCTGCCAGGCATCTCTGCCCTGCTGGCTTTCAGTGTCTTCACTTATAGGCAACAAGTTACAGATCATCATAAAGGAAAAAGTCTTTTATAGGGAATGATTTTTGCTTACACAGCTCTTGATTAATGAAACATAGTGCTTTGGTTAGTAAAACACATTTTTGCAGGTGTCCATATCTACAAGTTAGGTTAACTCCCTCAACTAGGACATGTCAATTAGTAGGGTTATTTATGATTTCTTAAATTTGGCGCCTAGACGATAGAGGGTAGGTTAATCATATGGTATTTTTTACAGGCCTTATAGATAAGAAAGCAATTAAAAGGCGTAGATGAGCTATATACAAGGTTTAAGCTACATCATAAATGCAATGGCCAGAAGTTAGTCTGCCTGTCGTCAAAGAGAAAGATACCTTATTTTGCAAAGGTCAAAGCGCTTGCTCAAGCTCTTTTCTCTGACTGGGTGCAGAACTCTTTATTTATGGATCCTTTGTGTGTATGGCAATGTTCTTGTTAGTACAGTTTTACTTCTTAAATTAAGCCCTTTATTTAACCATTCAGGAGCCTTGACAATCTCCTCCACAGGGCTGCAGGAAATTTAAAGGGACTGTAAGGAAGTCCCGGTTTGGCTTAGAGCGTCCTGAGGCCCTGTCAAGAGTAATGAGCTTTACTTTAGGATAAAGCCCGATCCGTAGAAAGAGGAGATGCCAGTTTCACACCCTCGGCAGGAGCGAGGCTCAGACTGCCCTTTCCTCGCTGTGACCACGTCAGGCCTCGTGGGGTTATTTTCCGGTGGCAGGAGCTGTGCTTCCACTGCTACCTTCTCACTGAGGCTTACGGAAGTCAGTGAGTTTCTCCGTGAGGCAGGAGCTGTGCTTCCACTGCCGTCTTCCCCAAGGCGGCCCGAGACCCCGGCGGCTCCCAACACCATGCCAACATTAATTTAAAAGAAAAAAAAAAAAAAAAAACCAGAAGTATAGCTATGCTGACAAAGAAGACTATGAACAAGAAAAATTAGTAGGGACAAAGAAGAATATTATGTAGACGGGACTTTAGCAAGGATCTAGAGACTCAAAGAACATGCGCAACCAGTGTGATCCAACTGACATTATAGAACCCTCCACCCAACAACAGAATATACTCTTTTTTTCCAGGTCAATATAAAACATTAACACCTGGGTGGCTCGGTAGGTAGAGCATGCACTCTTGATCTTGGGGTTTGTGAGTTCAAGCTCCATGTTGGGTGTAGAGATAGAAATATGGAGGTTTAGGAAAAAGCCTAACCAAGATATATCATTTGCTAGGTAACAAAACGAACAAAAGAATTAAAATCATACACAGTATGTTCTTTGATCACAACAGAATTAAATGAGAAAATAACACAAGATCTGGGAAATCCCAAATATTTAAAAATTAAACAATATACATTGTTTAATCCAGGAGACAAAGAGGAAGTTTTAAGATAAAGTAGAAAATATTTTTAAATGAATGAAAAAAGAAATACAACATATCAACATGTGTGAGATTCCACTAAAACTTTGTTTATAAATTTTAACAGTAAATATTTATATTAAAAAAGAAAAAATCTCAAACCAATAATCTTAACTTCCCATTTAAGAAAATAAGCATAAAACAGAGGAAATTAACTTGAGAAATCAGAAAACTGAAAGAGAAACTGAAAAAAATAGGAAAAACCAAAACCTAGTTTTTTGAAAAGAGTAAAAATAGACTGACCAAGGGGGAGGAAAAAAAAGAAGACACAAATCATCAATTTCAAGTACAAAAAAAGGGATATTACTACAGACAAAGCAGAGTTTAAAAGCAAACAAAGACTAGTAGAGTTGTGTCAAAGGATTCAGGAACCAACTAGAAAAGATTCCCACAGGCCAGAGATGGGAATATTTTAGCAGCAATAAGCATAATAATGGCAATGCTCTAAACTACATCAAATATGTTTAAAGTTATGAATTCATAATGATGCAAAGAAAAGTAATTTATCACTTTTGAATAGGAAGATCATTCATTTAAAAACTGGTTAACAAAGATAAAGAGTCAAACATTAAATCTACCTGGATAACCAGATAACAAACAAAAGGCAATAATAAATGAGTAAGGAATGATTTCATTAGAACTCACAGTTTTGCAAACTCTAATGAATTAAGATATCTAAGCATTTAGTATCAATCACTGCTGACATCACAAGAACAATAACCAGACACTGTGTACCTAACAAAAGAACACACTTACTTATGAAGTAGTGTTACAAAAAATAATAAAATAAAACCCGAATTTGATTAAGCCTCCAGATCCGCGCTGCCCACTGGAAACATAATCCAAGCCACAGCTGTATTTAGGTTTTCTGGTAACCACATTACAAAGAGTAAAATGAACTAGGTGGAAATTATGTCTTAATAAATTTAACCCAATATATCCAAAATATCATTTCAATATACAGTCAATATAAAATTACTAATGATATTTCATAGTATTTTTATAATAAATCTTTAATTTTTTTTTTTAAGATTTTATTTATTTGACAGAGAGAAACACAGCCAGAGAAGGAACACAAGCAGGGGGAGTGAGAGAGGGAGAAGCAGGCTTCCCGCCAAGCAGGGAGCCCAATGCAGGGCTCGATCCTGGGTCTCCGGGATCATGACCCAAGCCGAAGGCAGTAGCTCAACCAACTGAGCCACCCAGGTGCCCCAATAAATCTTTAAAGTAAGTGTGCATTTTATACTTATAACATATCTCAATTTGGACATTTCAAGTGTTCAATAGACACATGTAGCTAGTAACTACCACATTAGACAGCACAACTCTAAAACCAAGTACCACTTTGTAGGAAAAAAAAAAATAAACATGTTAGCCTCACCATAGGTATTCAATCAGCAAAATCCAGACTATCGGAAATTCAACAGGTCAAAACCTGGTTTCTTCATCAATGGCAGGGAAAAAGAGAGAATGAAGAGGAATCTGTAGGTTGAGGTTTAAAGGACAAAGGAGTAAAAAGGAAGGAAAAACTTAAATATAGGATTCAGAAATTAAGAAAAATAAAACATCATTACCATAAATGCTAAGATAGTGTACCATACCATAAATGCTAAGTAGGGGAGAAAAGGGGATTTTCTTTTTTTTTTTCAAAGATTTTATTTATTTATTTGATAGAAATACAGCCAGAAAGGGAACACAAGCAGGGGGAGTGAGAGAGGGAGAAGCAGGCTTCCCGCCTAGCAGGGAGCCCGATGCGGGGCTCAATCCTGGGACTCCAAGATCATGACCTGAGCCGAAGGCAGTCGCTTAACCAACTGAGCCACCCAGGCGCCCCGAAAAGGGGGTTTTCAATTGGAATGGAGCACGAAGAGAGTTTCTGGACTGCTGACAACTTCTTTCACTGGGGTGGTCACAGCTTGTAAGAGTTCGTGATAAGCTATACATTTGTTTTCAACAGTTTTCCTTATCTGTGTTATGTTTGACAATAAAAATATATAAATTTAATAATAAATACGTATTTGATGGGAAAAGTTTCATGTGAATAAATTCCTACACTTCCCAATTCCCCTCTCCCTCCCCCAAACTTACCACCTCCACCTGTAGCCCTAGTTTCTGCTCTTCAAGAATAAAATATCCTTATTCTTGTTTAAGACCAAACCCCCCATCTAGGTTCCTGACTTTATCCCCTCCAGTCTTTTCTGATCTTCATCCATTAATGATCACTCCCCTTCCCCCTACCTATAAGCTCCATGGTTCTATGGAGGCAGTATAGGACAGGGGTAAATACCTGGGCTCTTGTGTCAGAATCCCAGGGTTCAAATTCTCATTCTGCTCTTTGACCAGCTGTCAGCCATGTAACAATCTCTCCACGCTAAACCCTCCTCAGTAAAAGGAAGGAAACAGTATCTACTTCATATGGTTGCTGTGAGGAATAATTGAGTTAACTCATAGAAAGCCCTTAGGAGGAGGCCTGGAAACCAGCACATTTTCAGTAAGTGTTAGCTGCTATCATCACCTTCAGTACATAAACATGCTCGATTTTTCACTTTCATCCAAATCCTTTCCTCATCTCTCTAGCTCCTTTCCTGCATCTTTCTTGTTACACTCTCTCGCTTCCCCTTTTCCTGAGAACAAAGATCACCAAATTGTCATATCTACTGGCAAGGTTTTACTACATATTTAATTAGCCTCCACCAGAGCATTTGATATTTAGCTCATTTCAAACATAAATTCTCTCTTCCTTGAGTTCTGTGATACAACCCTTGGCTGTCCTGCTTTGGGGAAGTCATGATCGATCTCCTTTGTAAGACATTCTCTACTGCTGCTCAAACATTACTGCTCCTCTATGCGCCATTTCCTTCTTGCTTCAAAAAACTTCCTACATCTGATACATTGGTGGTTGGAACAGCATCTACAACAGCTAACCCCAACGAGTCTCTGAACTCTCCCATGCTTTGGATATATTTAAATAAATGTCTGCTGGACCTGGAAGTCAAAATGTCCCCATACTGCTTTACTACAGATCTGCTACTCTCCCCTGTCTACTCTCAGTTAATGGTGCTACGAATCTACCTGATTACCCAGGCAGAAATCTAAGAACAATTCGAGGCTCTTCCTTTATCCTTATTTCTGATATCCAATCACTTAGTTCTAATGATTCTACCCTTTCTCGAAGAAACCATCCCTTTCTCACCATCCCTACCACAACTTCCCTTCTTCAGGTCTGCAGCACCTCTCACTTGAATATAAGAAAGGCATGCAAAGTCCTTGCTAACTTCAAACACTATTCTTCTCTTCACTTAGCTTCAGAATACGGCAAACTAGAAGTGCCCATAGGTGTATGAAACTAACAAGTTTGGGCACCTGGGTGGCTCAGTAGTTGGGTGTCTGCCTTCAGCTCAGGTTATGGTCTGGGGTCCTGGGATCAAGCCCTGCATTGGGCTCAGAGAGCCTGCTTCTCCCTCTCCCTCTGCCTGCTGCTCCCCCTGCTGTGCTCTCTCTCTCTCTCTCTGTCAAATAAATAAATAAAATCTTACAAAAGAAAGAAAGAACTAACATGTTTGCCTCTGTCTCTATGCCTTTTTTTTTTTTAAGATTTTATTTATTTATTTGACAGAGAGCAACAGAGAGAGAGAGGGAACACAAGCAGGGGGAGTGAGAGAGGGAGAAGCAGGCCTTCCGCTGAGCAGGGAGCCCGATGTGGGGCTTGATCCCTTGTCTCCAGCATCATGACCTGAGCTGAAGGTAGTTGCTTAACCAACTGAGCCACCCAGGTGCCCCTCTATGCCTTTTTTATACTGTTCCCTCTGCCTGGAATATTCTTCCCCAATTTTTTTACTACATTCCTTCATTTTTTGAGACGCTGTTATCACATCCACTAGAAAACCCTCTCATGAATTCCTAGGTGGGTTAAGTTCCTTCCTCTATGCTCTAATAGCACCTCAGCTACACCATTATCATCACACTTACCTAAATTAAAAAAAAAAAAATTCTTGCGCACCTGGGTGGCTCAGTTGGTTAAGCCACTGCCTTCAGCTCAGGTCATGATCCCGGAGTCCAGGATCAAGTCCCACATTGGGCTCCTAGCTCTGCAGGGAGTTTGCTTCTCCCTCTGAGCTTCTCCCCTCTCATGCTCTCTCTCTCTCTCTTTCTCTCTCTCTCTCTCTCAAATAAATAAAATATTTTTTAAAAATTCTCTTAATATATCTTCTTTTACTGAGTAGTTATTTCCAAAGGCAGGGACTGTTTTACTTAGCTTTGTAACTTCAGTGCCTGGCACACAGCAAATGGTAGGTAGTCAACATATCTTGTTGAAAGGAAGTAGTTATTTTCCATATTCCTGGCAAATCAATACTTCTAAAATTTCATTTTCATATGTTCTGGTGCTATTCAGAAACATTCCAGGACTGTCACATGATAAAGTATAAAGACCTTTTTAGCCTAGTCCTCTATAACAAGACCCCAAACTACCTATATAGTTTGCTCTATCATCTATCTATCTATCTATCTATCTATCTATCTATCTATCTATCTATCTCTTTAGTTCTAATCTACTCAGCTCTCCAAATCAACTTTTTGACCCCTACCTCCCAAAACTGTTACAACTCATTAAAATGTTGGTCTTTTTTTTTTTTTAAGGTTTTATTTATTTGACAGAGAGAAACACAGCCAGAGAGGGAACACAAGCAGGGGGAGTAAGAGAGGGAGAAGCAGGCTTCCCACGGAGCAGGGAGCCCGATGTGGGACTCTATCCCAGGTCTCCAGGATCATGACCTGAGCCGAAGGCAGTCGCTCAACCAACTGAGCCACCCAGGCGCCACCAAAATGTTGGTCTTTAGCAACTCATTAGCAATTACCCCACAATGCAGCACAACATTAAAAACAATGCTGTCATGGGGCACCTCAGTGCCTTCTGCTCGGGTCATGATTTCAGGGTCCTGGGACTGAGCCCCATCTTGGGCTCTCTGCTCAGCGAGGAGCCTGATTCCCCCTCTTTCTCTGCCTGCCTGTGTATTCATGATCTGTCAAATAAATAAATAAAATCTTCAAAAAAAAACACAACCAAAAAACAATGCTGTGGGAGCGCCTGGGTGGTACAGTCAGTTGAGTGACGGACTCTTGGTTTCAGCTCAGGTTATGGTCTCAGGGTCATAAGATGGAGCCCCCAAGTCAAGCTCAGCACTTACAGTGGGGTCTGCTTGGGATCCTCTCTCTCTCTCACCCCCGCCCCTCTCGATCGTGCACTCTCTAATAAATAAATCTTAATAAAGGGGAAACGTCATGGGGGTGCCAGGCTGGCTCAGTCAGTAGAGTGTGCGACTCTTAGTCACTGGGTCAAGGAGCCCCACCCGGGCCATAGAGCTTACTTGCTTGTTGTTGTTGTTTTTAATTAATTTATTTTCAGTGTTCCAAGATTCATTGTTTATGCCCCACACCCAGTGCTCCATGCAATATGTGCCCTCAGTACCCACCACCAGGCTCTCCCATCCCCCAACCCCCTCCCCTCCAAGACCCTCAGTTTGTTCCTGAGTCCAAAGTCTCTTATGTTTCGTTTCCCTCCCTGATTTACCCCACTTCCCATTTCCTTTCCTTCTCCTACTGTCCTCTATATTACTCCTTATACACCACAAGTAAGTGAAACCATGTGATACTTGACTTTCTCTATTTGGTTTATTTCACTCAGCATAATCCATAGAGCTTACTTTTATAATTAATTATTTTTTTAAATGTTGCCATGGATACCCACACTCCTAACTTCCATATCTCTAGTAGGATGAGTAGCAGGGAAAAGGCCAAGGTAACTTTTTGTTGAACTTATAAAACACATTACTTTACATATGCAAGAATAACACCAAACTTTTTTTACTTTACTCACCTTTTTTTTTCTCCAGTCCAGTCTTCCTTCATCTTTCTTGGCTTGAAGGTCATCAGGAATAAGTACAAAAGGATTAGCTAGTATAGGACTTCTTCCCCTGAAGTTATCCTTCTTCTTTTAATCAAACACTAACCTGAAAAAGTTCTAGATATCCAGAATTCCAGAAAGAAATGGAAATTAGCGTAAGAAAATCAGAAAGTCTTCGGACTTTTGGTATGTGGCCTTTCAGACCTGCCTATTATCCATTAACAGTAGGACCCTTAATCCAAGTAGTCTTACATAGACCAATCATTTCTGTTTCTGGAACAAGAGGTGCTGTCAGGAAAATAGTTGGCATTAATAGAAGTCAAAGTGACTCCATCACCTCCAAGTGCTCTAAAGACCACTGTTGTTCCTAAAGGGGTAAAAGTCATTAGTGCAAAATCTTCCAAAGAACACTGTAATTCCTTTTGCATTCTTCGATCTAATATATTGGCCTAATGAAAGGAAAATGAGGCTTAGAGGGCAAAGGGGATAGCAAACAAAAGGAGTACGTATACATATATTCAAAAATCTCAAACCTGTTTATAAAATAAACAAAGGCAGTCCCACTAAGAGACTTCAACTGGGATAACCAAGCAAATTGCAAAATTTCAGGGTCAGTTTTTTTTTTTAATATTTTATTTATGGGGTGCCTGGGTGGCTCAGTCGTTCAATGTCTGCCTTCGGCTCAGGTCATGATCCCGAAGACCCGGGATCAAGCCCCACATCGGGCTCCTTGCTCGGTGGGGCCCTGCTTCTCCTTCTCTCACTCCCCCTGCTTGTGTTCCCTCTCTAGCTGTGTTTCTCTCTGTCAAATAAACAAATAAAAACTTTAAAAAAAAAAAGTTTACTAATAGCAGAGAAAAACCTGAATAAGAGCAAACGAACCCATCATTCACCTTAATGATAGGTCAGTTAAGAATCCAAGCTCTGAAACCACACAAGCAGGAATCCTAGCTAACACTCATTAGCTGTGTAGCTTCATCAGGTAAGTTGCTCAATCAATTCTGTATTTCAGTATCCCCTTCTGTTACGTGGAACCAGCAACAGTACTTGCCTCATAGATGCTGTGATAATTAAATGGTTAGTCCTTAAAACAGAACCTATCACTCAGATGTTTGCTGCTTCGATTACTACTACTGTATTTATTATCACACAAGCACTGGCCACTATCAGACAACATCTTGTTTACCCTTTGCCCGTGAGACTACACTCCGAGAGAACCAGGACTTTGCTGTCCTGTCCTCAGCTGTAACTCTAATGCCAAGAACTGTGCTTAGCAAGTGGCACTGCTCAAATAAATGTGTTAAATAAATGTTGACCTTTGGTGATTAGGAACTGCTTGTACTTTCCCCTGCAGCTGTCATGCTATTTTACTCTTCAGTATATGCTTCTGTTGTTCCTTCTGCCTGGAAAACCTTTCCCATCTTGATGCCTCAGCTCAGGTGTCAGGTTTTTTTTTAGGAAGGCTTTCTTGAGGTTGGGCTGCATGCTCCTCCTCCGTACACCCATTGTACCCACGCATAACTCAATCGGAACACATGCCATACACGGTATGCTGAGATATGCTTGCGCGTCTCTCTACCCCTACAAGACACGGTGGGCACAGCAATTATGAATATCAACTCTGGAGCCCGACTGCCTGCATCTGAATCCTGGCTATGTGACCTCGGACAAGCTACTTTATGCCCCAGTCTACCTGGCCTGTAAAATGGGGATATTAGCACATAGCTCACAAGGTTCTCAAAGGATTAAGAGTGTATTTGCATTTGTAAAGCACCCAGGAGAGTCCCTAGTGCATAGTAAATGTGATGTAAGGATGTTCAATTGCATTATAAAAATCCTGTGGAAGACAGATACCATGTCCTTACCCATCTTTACATTCTCTCAAACTGGTGACTGTTACAGTAGTTCAGACAAAAGGATTAGAGCTCAGATTAAGTCAGCTGTAATACGATGAAGAAAGGATGATAGGAGACATTATAGAGGGATAAAATCAACAGAACATGCTGCATGATTAAAATGAGAAGTACCATAAAGAAAGAAGATAAAATTTAGGATGACAGGTTTTGGATCTTTGATGGATATGGTTCTATCCACTGAGATGGGAAAAAGAAGAAAAGGAATAGTTCCTGGGCAAATTTTTACAACAAAACGCTTTATTCAATGTTTACAGACAGAAGAATGCTTTTTAAAAAATAATTTGAACCTGACCAACCATGACAGAAATCTGGCACATTACAGCTAAAAGAATTTAAGTAAGCTCCATGAAGACAGGGATCTTTTCTGCTTTGTTTCCTGCTTTATTTCCAGCATCTGCAGCAGTGCTTGGCACACTACTGGCACCCACTATAAATCTGCTGAATCAATGAAAGGATGATTTAAGTAAATTTCAGCTATGTCAATTAAGACAAAAAGAAATAAGCACCTACTATAAGCCCGGCATTGTTTTAAATTCCTACAGAGAATGCAGAAAAAAATGTGATACTTCCTTTCCCACATGAATAAATTACTGTTTTGCCTAGCATTTAATTCACTATGTCATGCACGATAAAACAGAGCCAAGTTCTGAGAAGGAAAGACACAGTAAGGAAGATGTCTTGGTGGAGAATCGAAGCCCAGCCCTGAAACATAAGTACGATTTCAATAAGTTGAGCATAAAGATACTCCATGGTGAGTAATATGAATAAGGGATGACATGATATAATATGAAGGGTCACAAGAAAGCTAAGAAAAAGATTTTGGTAAAGTGGGGCTACACTCTAGAAGAGCCAGAAAGAAACAAAGGGCAAATAAAATGCCAACTCCCTCTGGGAAGAGTTTCATTTTCCCCACTCTTAAACAGAATTAATTGGTTCCCTTCTTATAACTCTAAACAACACTGTGTTCCTCCTGTCACAGCCCTCATCCCACCTATCATTACTATGGTACACGTACCAGCCTCTCCTAGCAGACAAGCTACTGAAAGATAGAGAATGTATTTAGCATAGTACCTAGGACATGGCAGACAAGACTATGCAGGTAAGAGTAGGAACTTACATTTAAAAAGACAGTCAAAAGGGGTGCCTGGGTGGCTCAGTCAGTTAAGCCTTTGGCTCAGGTCATGATCCTGGAGTCCTGGGATCAAGTCCGGCCTTAAGCTCCTGCTCAGCAAGGAGCCTGCTTCTCCCTCTGCCCTTCACCCTGCTTGTGCTGTCACCCCACTCTTGTGCTCTGGCTTTTGCTCTCTCAAATAAATAAAATCTTAAAAAAAAAAAAAAAAAAAAGATAGCCAACGGATAGCTTTGCAGGTGTTAGGGAATAGCAATGACATGAAATAGGTATTTAAAAGATTAGCCTCTCACTTTACTGTAGTTTTGAGTCCAATGGAAATTAAAACTGGATAAATAAACCCAACTTCTCTCCTGACCTCTAAAAACTTCATTAAGGCTCAAATGCAGGGCTCCTGGGTGGCTCACTGGGTTAAGCATTTGCCTTTGATTCAGGTCATGATCTTAAGGTTCTGTGATCAAGCCCTGCATTAGGCTCCCTGCTCAGTGGGGTTTCTGTTTCTCCCTCTGTGTGCCCCCCCACCCTGTGGCCGCTTGTGTTCTTTCTCTCTTAAATAAATAAACAAAATCTTTAATAAAAAAAGACTCAAATATGCTTATGAATTACTTATATAAACATTTGGCTACAATATCTAAAAATCTGTTTCCCAGGTTTATTACTACCAGTCTTCTGATATACAGACTATTTAAAGTAAAAACTAATACAATGAAGGGGCACCTGGGTGGCTCAGTCATTAAGTGTCTGCCTTCGGCTCAGGTCATGATCCCAGGGTCCTGGGATCAAGCCCCGATTCGGGCTCCCTGCTCAGCGAGAAGCCTGCTTCTTCCTCTCCCACTCTCGCTACTTGTGTTCCCTCTCTCGCTGTCTCTCTGTCAAATAAATAAAATCTTTAAAAAAATTAATACAATATGCAAAATTAATAAAAACAGTCTGATTCACATTTAACCAGTTCCTCTTTACTGTGATTTTTAAAAACATTAAGAACTTCTATTTTTTAAAAAAATTTATTTATTTGACAGAGAGAGAGAGAGAGAGAGAGAGAGAGAGAGAGAGAGGGAGAGAGAGAGAGAGATATCACAAGCAGGCAGAGTGGCAGGCAAAGGGAGAGGGAGAAGCAGACTGCCCGCCGAGCAGGGAGCCCGATGCAGGGCTTGATTGCAGGAGTGTAGGCAAAGAGAAAAACACTATAAAGTAAGCTAACCAAACCACCCGATCCTCTACTATGGCAGTCTTCTAAACAGAAAAACAAATTTCACGGGCGCCTGGGTGGCTCAGTTGGTTAAGCCACTGCCTTCGACTCAGGTAATGATCCCGGCGACCCAGGATCGAGTCCCACATCGGGCTCCCTGCTTGGCAGGAGGCCTGCTCCTCCCTCTCTCACTCCCCCTGCTTGTGTTCCCTCTCTGGCTGTGTTTCTCTCTGTCAAATAAATAAAATCTTTAAAAAAAAAGAAAAATTTCAGAAGTAATCTATTTGCTTCTATAGAACACATTTTAGACAATCTTCAACTGAAATTAAAACCACATTTCCTCAACAGAAAAGCCTTTAGCTAAAAAATACTGAGGGCTTGGAACGCTGTAGCGAGATTTTGGTGGGGCTTAATAAACACCAACATGCTGACCAGAGGAGTTAAGATGGCAGAGCAGGAGGGGGACTCTATGCTTGCCTTGTCCCTCGAACACAGCTAGATAAATAAACACCCACACGCCCGAGCTGCACCGCAGACGAGGCCCGCTAGAGCCGCAGTGCTGTATCTGCAGCCAACAGCATTCATCAGCAGGCTAAAGACAGGCAGGTTTTTCTTGTCATCTTTATTCAAGTATTTCACAGCAGTTATATTACAAATTACAGTAAATGTTCAAAATTCCAGAATTCAAAAATTAAATAATTTACTTCAAACTAGTGTAAAATGAAGTCAAATGCAAAACATCAATTTAACACAATTCTAAATTAAACTATAAACCCAAAACAGACCATAGTTGATGAAGTCTACTTAACCTACAAAGTAGACATACATGACTGAAACCAAAAAGGACTCCCAAATTCTAAATAACTGAATGTACAAAATACAAAAGATGCAGGTACAAGTCCAAATTCAAGCTTACAATGTGATTACAAATTATAATTATAATAACAATGGCATTCAGCTACGGGACCTGACACCAAGGATACCTACTGAATAGCACCATAGCTGAACCAACTTAATCAAAAAATGGGAAGATATTACCACCCCACCCTAAAAATAAAATTCAGTAAACCTACAAATACATTGGCATATGAGAAAAATCAAGTCATGAAAGGACATAAAACAAAACAAAAAAAATTAATCACAGGTGAGATTCAAGCTCAAAAACACAATTAACTCCACAGCCATCAGTTTCAACCCTAGTGCGGTTCCATCTTCAAAAAGCTCCCATGGTCCCCACAGCTGAGCATTAACTATTGTTGGGCTGTGCTGTGATATATATTTTACTGATCTGAGAGCAAAGTTTTACACAGGAGCTATCATTTATAATGCTCACAATAGGAAATAAGAACAGAAGTCAATTTGTACATATTTTTGCCAATGCTATACAGCAAAAATTAAGAACTTACAGAAAGGTAAACAAAATTGAGTCCACTTGGATAATTTCACAAGCTGCTTTAAACTATAGAACCACCAGATATCTGTAAAGTAAGCAAAACTGGTATGTGTTTTTTTTGGGGGGGGGCAGGGAAAGGGGAGCAGAGGAGTTGATACAATTTCAGCTAATTTTTCTCCCCTTGGCATTAGATTGGCTTTCTCTTTAAGACCTAAACTGCTCAAAGTGGCAGTTCCTATCATACTGAGGTTGCCTCCTATTTCTCCATCTATATAAAAGTTAAAATAAAAAAACTTGATCTTTTGGAAGCATTTTAATGCTGAACATAAATAAATTTCCCTTGTCAAACCCACTGATGGCTAAAATCTTAATTAACTTGTACAAATTTAGTAACCTACTAAGAACATGTGCGTTTTTTTTTCCTTTCACAAGTGCTGCTGTTACTTGAACAGAATGCTTCTGAATTAGAGTAACTGGAATAAATATTTAAAAAAAAAATAGTGCAGCAAGAACCTGAGACTTGCAAAAAACCCTTTTAGCAGAAACTTGCTACAAAAAATCTGCTACATCTTATTTCATCAAATCTTTAAATTCTGTAACAATTTCCATCAAAATACAAAATGCTAATGTATTAGACAGTAAAATAGTCTGAACTGGTATGATGGTAATAAATACTAAAGAAAGCATGAAAATCCTCCCAATAATCAAATTAGAGGTTTCAAATAACCTCCCCTTTAAAATGGTTCATCGTTAATCGCACTTGCCCACCTTAAAAATACAGTGTGTCTACATGGGTAGCATCTTGAATTATATGACTAACTGAGTATTATGAAAACTTCATAGACTAGGTAAAAAGAAAAAAGTGGCATTTAAAAAAAAATTAAGCTATAATCAGAAGGCGCAAAATGTCAATGTAAATGCAAAGAAGCACTTAAGATTACTGCAGTAGCCTACGGCCCAAGTGTGTGCTCCACGCTGGCGTCAGACACACTACGAACAGCCAGAGACAAAGAGACAAGTACCTTCGCTTCAGCATGTAAACGGTGGCAACGTGATTACAGGACTCTGTAAACACTACTGGTAACTAAAATACAGAAAGCTGAGGTAGCTCAGTATCTCTGCAGTAGTCCAAGACCATTTGCTCTAATTAAAACCCAAACTACATGTGTTGCATATATTGGAAAGACACACCTGCAGCTAACGGCTATAATGAATGAAGATATCAAGCCAACTTGTCAAAATTTCCTACATTTTTTGTTTAAAAATCATCTGATAAAAAAATGTCACTGCACTCCCTCTGCCTCTTTGCAACTGCCTAGACTGTGTCTCCAGATTTGTAGAAAGTTTTTGTAAAACTAGTAACCCATAATTAATTTTAGGTAAGTACAACTCACAGAAATCACTCAACAAGATCCAAAATGGGTTCCAATCCAAATGAACAGTTGTGAAAACAAGCTTACGGTAAGGGATTTAAACATTAACACTGTTATTCAAGGACCATACCAAAGCTCACCTGCAACTATGCATAAAGCAAATGAATTTTATGGAGCTTCTGACAAATTCCTCTTTTCTGTGCATTGGCAAGTCCTGGCTTTAAAACAAAACAGTAACAATTTACTATACATGAAATCATTCTTCTCTGGGAACTCAAACATGAGTAACTATTAAATTGCCACCAAGAGAGGAAGAGAATGTCATCATCTATCTTATCTATCATTGTCAGCAATACTGTGAAGTGTGTAAGTTTTTTGGTGGACTGTCTGTTATTTGTTGTTGTTGTTTTGTTATTTGTTTTCCTAAACACAAACAGACCATAAAGGAAAACTTACCATTTTAACATATCGTGTGGCTTAATGTCTTAAGTGTCTTGACTGAGTTCTGAAAACAGGACAGGCATTTTACACCAAAACACCAGTTGTCTCTTAATGACACAGAGTATCACAATTTAGTTTCAGGGTTGTGACCAAAGAGACATTCTATTCATTCGCTACAAATAAGCCCGTTCTTGTCTTTAGCCTTATCTTTCTCAAATGAATTAAAAGGCACATTAAAGGCAGTTCTAAAGAGCCTCATCTAATTTCACCCAGTTTCTTCAGTTTCCCACCAGAATACACCAGAGCCAACTCTAAAACAGGTTTCAGTCCATTACCCAGAGGAAAAAATAAAAACAAATAGGCTAAAAGGAGTAGAAAGGAGAAAGGAAAAAACAAAAACAAAAACAAAAACAAAACAGGTTGCCCACTGTTTAAACAATTCAACACAGTTTGAACTGCCCCATCCAGTTTCCTCGTGTTTGCTGGTCTGCTCCCTAAGAGAGAAGTCTCCAAAAGAGAGTGCACGAAAAGAGGAGCAGAAGTGAGAGCAGTTTCTGTAGCACCAAAATCTCCAATCTGTGGGGTTGTATTTTTTATTTGTGGAAAATACAACATGTTTCTGAAGTTCTGTTTGGTTCTAGTAGGCTGGTTGGTTTCAGGTACCTGAGACAATAGCACCAAATTCAACACAGAGAAAGAATGAGTGAGAGAGCACTTTACACCAAGGCTCTGCACATAATTGGTGCAATTTGGAATTGAATGGCTCAGAAGACTGCTCTGTCAGGAGCAGATTGGAGAGGATAAACCACTCATCTTGAAAAGTTCATAGGAATGTCTCAAACATATGAACTGTTCTTTCCATCTCCTACAAGGAGGAAAAAAAGTACATGTTATCTAATATATAAAAGACAAAAGTATTATGGGAAAATTCACTTTAACTTTTTTAGAGCAAGAATTTTAGATAACAGTTAAGCTTTAAGTATTTTCTGATTATAATACCACAGCTACTCCCTTAAGACTATCCACCCTAGGGGCGCCTGGGCGGCTCAGTTGGTTACGCGACTGCCTTCGGCTCAGGTCATGATCCCAGAGACCTAGGATGGAGCCCACATTGGGCTCCCTGCTCGGCGGGAAGCCTGCTTCTCCCTCTCTCACTCCCCCTGCTTGTGTTCCCTCTCTGGCTGTGTTTCTCTCTGTCAAATAAATAAAATCTTAAAAAAAAAAAAAAAAAAAAAAGACTGGGGCACCAGGGTGGCTCAGTTGGTTAAGCGACTGCCTTCGGCTCAGGTCATGATCCTGGAGACCCAGGATCAAGCCCCACATCGGGCTCCCTGCTCTGCGGGAAGCCTGCTTCTCCCTTTCTCACTCCCCCTGCTTGTGTTCCCTCTGTAGCTGTGTTTATCACTGTCAAATAAAATCTTTAAGAAAAAAAAAAAAAAGACTATCCACCCTAGACACTTCCAAACGACTCCTGTTTGATATTTAGGCTAATGAAGATGATGCTAGTAACACTCAATTGAGTCCTTACTATGCCCAATATTGTACCAAGAAATTTATATACATAAATATTTGTCAGCTAATAAACAACAAAGTCAGAATTTGAGTACGGGTAGCCTTACTGCAGAGCCTGAGCCCTTCCTTTACTCATATTCTCTCACAGCAAAATGAATGTATTCAGTATAGTAAAACTTGTACCAGAGGTAGAAGGCACCTGTTCCCACTGCTAGTCACTATAATCAGAGCTGAAAACAAAAAGGCGGGGGGGTGGGGGAGCGCCAGAATCGCTGCCATCACCACAAGAAATGCCACTCACTCACTGGTGATTCTGCTATAGATCACTTCCCTCCCTAAAAAAAATCCCTAGATTACAGGGTTCCAAGTCTCCTATAGAAAAATGTTTCACTGCTAAAGAGTATTCAATCCATTCAAGCTAATCAAATGTCAACCCATGCAAATAAACAAGTTCGGGAATTAAAAAAAAAAGTAAAGAACTCTACCCTACACATTTCATTCAGATGGCCAAGTGTCCAACACATCTTTGACATCTGGTTTTCCTTTTCCCCTTTAAACACCTGAAATTATATTCTACATCTCTGTACAACAGGCCAGATTATCATCTGATCAAAAAGTTCTCATATTAGATCAATAAATCACTTTTTAAAAATATTTTATTTAAAAAAAAATATTTTATTTATTTATTTGAGAAAGAGAGAGATCACAAATAGGCAGAGAGAGAGGAGGAAGCAGGCTCCCTGCTGAGCAGAAAGCCCGATGTGGGACTCAATCCCAGGACCCTGAGATCATGACCTGAGCCAAAGGCAGAGGTCAACCCTCTGAACCACCCAGGTGCCCTAGATCAATAAAAATCACTCTTGCTAAATGTTTCATAGTATTACCAAATAAGGAAAAAAGTCAGGTTGTAAAACAGAACATACAATATGATCCCAATTTTAAAATATGCATTCACATACTTATAATACATGTTATGCACATCTAGACATTTTTAAAGGATAGAAGATATCCCATAAGATTAACACTGACTAACTTCCTCTAGATGGTGGGATGTGAATGATGTTATTTTCTCATTTGTGTTTTCTTATTATTTCTATATATTATATCATGACAGTGTAGATCCATAAAAATGTAACTTCTAAAAATGTGATTAGAAAATAACTTTTAAATGCTCTCTCCCTTTGATTCAAGTCCAATATTCCTTATTGAATATGGAAAATAATCACATCCTCTACATATAAATCTTTAATATACTAGAAATGCTCCTTGGGGGGCACCTGGGTGGCTCAGTTGGTTAAGCAACTGCCTTCGGCTCAGGTCATGATCCCGGAGACCCAGGATCAAGCCCCGCATCGGACTCCCTGCTCTGCAGGAAGTCTGCTTCTTCCTCTCACTCCCCCTGCCTGCATTCTCTCTCTGGCTGTGTTTCTCTCTGTCAAATGAACAAATAAAATCTTTAAAAAAAAAAAAAAGAAAAAAGAAAAAGAAATGCTCCTTGAGAGCAGGGACTTTGTCTCACTCATTTTTTGCAACCCAAACATCTAACATAGTATCTGGAACTATAGGCATTCAATGAGTATTTAATAATCAGACCACCAGATAAATAAACTAACTGGAAAATGAACAGGGAGTCTAACTCAGTCACTTAAGTCATTTAGTGGGTCTACATCTGCTCAGATGCCCTCAAAAAGCAGAAGTGTGGCTTAATGATGTAAATTATATAAACAGGTATAAACTCATATTTATAAGGAAGAACTCACTATGGCCCAGATTTGTTTAGAAAGGGAACAGGTCAGGGCACCTGGGTGGCTCAGTTGGTTAAGCATCCAACTCTTGGTTCCAGCTCAGGTCATGATCTCATGGTTGTGAGATTAAGCCCTTTGTTGGGCTCTGTGCTCACCTCAGAGTCTGCCTGAGAGACTCCCCCTCTCCTTCTGCCCCTCTGCCCCTCCATTCACTCACACTCTCACTCATTCTCTCAAATACATAAGATCTTTTTAAAAAGAAAGGGAACGGTTCACCTCTAAAGTCTAAGCAAAAGGACAACCACTCCTTCATGTGGCCATCTCATAAGACTAGATCTGATGAATAAGATGACTTTTGAATTCCCTTCTAATCATTAATGGGGTGGGAAACAGGTCTCACTGCCCAGGCCCATTCCTTTAATCAGCAGCAGCTTCCTAGGTAGCAGTGATAAGGACTGTGAGGCCATCTCCACATTCAATAGGCCCAAGTGATATGCTCAGGGATGTCGGTAATAGGCAAGGGACAAGAGAACTGTGACATGCTATTCTAGGTATTTGCCAATCCAGAACCATGAAGTTCTGTTTTGATAAACAAAGGATCCCAGATTACTTCTGTCCAGAGACAAAATGATATAGAAAGGATTTATCCCACAAACTGTAACTCTTAATGAGTCTTCTAATCTTAAATCTTCAAAACATTCTTCAATTACTTGGTGAAAGATAAACACTAAAAAAAATGTTTTCTTCTTTTTTCCTTTGGGACAAGTAAAAGCACATAACTGTATTGTAAGGATGAACTGAGCACTTACCTCTACAAGTTGTGATTTGTCATAATCTTTACGATGACGATAGATGCACTGACTAAGAAGGGAATATAATCTCTCAAGTTGATCAACTGCCAGATTGTTGCTTTTATCTACCAACAAATCAAGCAATTTCTAAGAAAAATTACAAGAAAAGAGAATAAAATGAGGTTTGGTTTCATCTTCACACTGAAACAGATATATTCAAATGGCTAGGCAATGGACACCATGGGCTATGGTATAACAGTAACACATTTAGAAGATTCTAAGGCTTAGTTTATTACCAAGACCATTCTCTAAACACCTCAAAACACACACAACCCTTTTTTTTACTAGAAGCCCTAAAACACTTGTATTCCTAGTTTTAAAGCAAGAAATTACTAAAACTAGTTTTATTCAACTGCCTACAAACATATTCAAATCTCTTTCCATTCATTTAAGACTGGGGATAGTGAGGCTTACCTTCAGTCTCTCATGATCAACTATAAGAGGTGGCACAGGCTCAGAGGGCTCTTCTGGAACCAGTTCCAGGCTTGTTGTTTTTGCCTGCTCTAAAAACTTACGGTATTTCTTTACTTTAGAAGCACCTACAATTGAAAAAAAAAATGCACTGCAGCAAGTAAAAGTTAAGAAATATCAAGCTTAAACAACTATAAATTTTTCTACCCACCACAAAAACTTTTTGGAATAAGGGTATATTCTTTAAATGATAATTTTTTAAGATACATAACCCAAACTGAAGAAAATTAAACCACAATGAAAGCCAAGTTATGTTAGAATATCATCTAATAAATATATCCACTTAAAGGAAAAGCAATCATCACCTCTAAGCACTAATCTATAAATAGTCTTTTTACTCTTTTTATGATAGCCATCATTTTAAAATTTAGAGTTTTCAGAATTAGAAGATGGGAAGCAGATGCTCACATCAAATGAGGTCAAACTGTCTACATATTTTTATTACAAATAAAAAAAAATCTTCAACATTAACTGAAATTTATTTTTCTCTTTTACACTGCCCAAATTTCTATTAGAAATTGATCTGGTTTCTAATATTTTTTCTTAAAAATATAAGCCCATTAATTATTTTCCTCCCAACATCATACTGAGACTAGCTACATGGAAAAAAACAGAAATTCTGAGATGGCTGAGCATAATCCGACAGCACCAGCCACTCTGAGAGATAGAGAAGCCTACCTGGGTAGGCATACTCTAAGAAAAAGTCAAGGGAAAGAACACAAAGACAAACTCAAACTATTTGAATTTTGGTGTTTTGTTTTGTTTTTAAGATTTATTTATTTGTTAGAGAGACAGCGAGAGAGAGAGCGAGAGAGAGCGAGCATGCACGCAAGCAGGGGGAGTAGCAGAGAGAGAGGCAGGGGCTAGATCCCAGGACCTTGAGATCATGACCTGAGCTGCAGGCAGATGCTTAAGCAAATGAGCCACCCAGGGGTCCCTGTTTCAGAACCTTATAAAGAACCTGTCCCATGTCACAAACACTAAGAAGAACCTTCCTCCTCTTATTCTAAGTTCTCTTATTCCCATGCTTTAAAACAATTCCCTTCAGTCAATGCTTGCTAAACAGATAAATAGTAAAAGAACCAAAATATTGCCTTGGGAAACATATACCTCCATGTAGCAGAGAAATTTCATATTTCAGACAGCTTCAAGAATGAAAGCCTTTATTTAAAGTTCAATTAACATATTCCATGAGTTCTGTTAAGACCTTACCAAATCCATGGACATCCAGGAGCCTGAAAACTTGTATTAGGTAACACTGCCCTGACAGTTAGAAGTGAAAACTTCACATAAAGCTCTCACAACAAATATCTTTAAAGTTTTTAGATAATCAATTGAACATAATATTAATTTAAACCTCTTCTGCAAGCATAATAAATCTCAAAGTGAAAGAACATTAAAAAGGACTCCTCACCTCATAACCAAAGCATCTCATCAGGAAGATCTCTCTTTCTCCCTACTCTGTCCCAGTCATTACTTAAACCTACCTTTGACTTTTTAAATTCGGTGATAAATATACATAAATAAATACCAGAATAAATACTGCCCTTAAAACTACCTTCTATTACTAAATATTGAAGAGAAAGAAAAATTTTCAACAGGTAGTACTAAAGAACATGGGACACCTGGGTGCCTCAGTCGGTTAAGCATCTGCCTTCAACTCAGGTCATGATCCCAGGGTTCTCTAGGATACCCCAGGATCTGGCATCGGGCTCCCTGCTCAGTGGGGAGCCTGCTTCTCCTTCTCCCATTCCCCCTGCTTGTGTACTCTCTCTGTGTGTGTCAAATAAATAAAATCTTTTTTTTTTTTAAGATTTTATTTATTTGACAGAGAGAAACACAGCCAGAGAGGGAACACAAGCAGGGGGAGTGAGAGAGGGAGAAGCAGGCTTCCCACCGAGCAGGCAGCCCGATATGGGGCTCGATTCCGGGTCTCCAGGATCATGACCTGAGCCGAAGGCAGTTGCTTAACCAAATGAGCCACCCAAGCACCTCTCAAATAAATAAAATCTTAAAAAAAAAGAGTAGTACTCACACATCTCTCTTTATCCATTAAGAGAATTCTAAGACTTTGAATAATATCTTCCTACTTCCTATTTCTGCTAGCGGAACTGGTTTTCAGCTCAAAAACTGGCAGAATACTTTTCCCACACAGCCCGAATCCCAGGCTAAAACTATATACACTCCACAGCATTGCGAGAACATAACAGAATTTCAAAATAGCTTAGTTATAAGAAGAATACCTGTTCGGGATGAAAATGTATTTTCAAAGGGTAGACTCTAACTTACCCCATCGCACCACGGGCTAAATAGTGATAAACAAAGAAGGGCTAGAAAATCCCAGGCCCCCTATTCTGCTGCCTTTTTTTTTTTTTTTTAAGATTTTATTTATTTGACAGAGAGATCACAAGTAGGCAGAGAAGCAGGCAGAGAGAGAGGAGGAAGCAGGCTCTTGGGCCTCAATCCCAGGACCCTGAGATCATGACCTGAGTTGAAAGCAGAGGCTTTAACCCACTGAGCCACCCAGGTGCCCCTATTCTGCTACTTCTTAAAAGAATCACATAGCCGTAGGAAGGTGGGAGCCAGCAGAGCTCACTGAGTCTACGAGAACAAGGGAGATCTGACAGCACAGATTCTGCTGCTTCCTATACCACCAGCTTTACAAAACAATGGAACCTCTTAGACTCAACATCCCTTAGATTCAACTAATGTGAATGCTGGGAATGAATATAGCTCAGTACATGCCTAGGTGAATAATATACATGACTTATTTAATGCCTACAGTGACATCACTCTGAAGTTTAATTTAGAAGATGGAAAAACAAGGTTGGAGGGCCTAAGTTACCAGCTCAAAGCCACATGAATATAATGAACAGGAGTGGTAATTTCTTTTTTTACATAAATATTTTCCTTTTATTTAAAGTCCTAAGAGTGATGTTGTCATGTATGTCATTTAAAAAGAAACCTGAGTCACATACACATTAGAAACACATCCGGTAAGGTTAAATAGAGTAGCAAAAGGCAGACATTATATTCAATAACACTGAGATAACATTGAGTCTATGTAATGCAATCATTTATTGAACTGGTAATTTAATGTGAGTGTACGCAGCTCTCGTATCCAAGTCTTCTCAGCCAAGCCTACCCCACCCAAATCATTCTTATTAGAATTCCACCTTCTTAACACCTGTGGGCTCACTCAGCCTTTAGCCATAAATCCATTAGGATAGAGATAATAATCAGATGGGAGGAAAAAGAGTAAGCAGCCAGGAAAGCAACGGATTCTAGACCATAACCCTCTGAAATTACCACCAAAATTTACTAGGCATGTATATGTACACTTTCCTAGGGGAAAAGATGAAAACTTTAACAGATTCTCAGAGGGGTATAACTATTTATCAACTAGTGCTACAGGGGACCAAACAAAATACGCCATTAGTTAACTTTGGAATTTAAAATTTCAATTTTTTTTTTAAATATTCGCTCTACCTTCTTTATCCAGTTCTGCATCTTTAACCTCCACTTCCGAACTGGGTTCTAATTTCTCATTACTGCTACATTCCAGAGCCTCTGATTTCTCAGGATCATCTCCATGATGTTCATTCGAAGTTTCTGGTTTTTCTCTTGACTGGTCCTCCGGGACAATCTTTTGTTCAGAACTACATTTGTCTCCACTACCACAGAAAGAAACTACTTCAGCTTTGCCATTCTGACACTCCAGAACTGGTATTCCTTCAAAACTGTCAGTGGAGGCCTCACCATTTAGACAGCTTCCTTTAAGGAAAGGCTCTTTCCTAGATGTCTGTTCAGGATTTAGAGAACCACTGCTGTTGACGAGCAGAGACTCGTTGGAACTTTCCTCTTCAGTGGATGCGAAGTTCTCCTTTGTGCCTGCTCCATTGTTAAGCCTCTGCCCCTGGTCCATGTCCATGATGTCACACGATGATTCGTCATTGGTCATAGAGAGGTCTCCAGTCTCTTCGCCATTTTCTTCATGACAGTCGGTGCTTACCTCAAACTCTCCATTCTCTAGCAACTTCCTGTCCTCTGTATGGTTCTCATAGTCTGCAAATTTAGTGTCCTCTTCATCTTTCTTTAAATTATTGACTTTCCTTTTCTTAATAATTCCTTTACCCCACTGTGATCGCCGCCTCGATTTTCTCCGAACTCGAACTATTTTAGAGAGAAGGAAAACAGGTATATAGAACTTGGAATGCAACACTTGCTTTATAAAGGTTCACTACATTAAGACCCAAAACAAAGTAAACCCATACCGGTGTAACACACAAGAACTACTTAGCTCTTGACATCTATGCTGACTAATCCTCACAACCTACAAGTAGAATGAATATGGAGTCAGACACGAACTCTAAAGAATGAAATTTTCTTAAAATTAAGTATGAGTTTACCCAGCATTCATTTTTTTCTATTAGCCTAGATTCTACTTTACAGCTAGCTGTTCCTGATTCCTAACATCCAGGGGCCAAGCATGTAATATGTACACATAGGGAGTGACCAACCACATTACCAGGCTACTTAGAAAATTGGGGGCCACAGCACCAGATTTCCACCGGGAAAATGAGTGCTTTACCAGCAAAATCACCCCAAAGCTCCTAATCCATGAAAGAAAATGAACACATGATCCAGTATATCAAGATAGAACTGTTACAGGTGTCCCATAAAGAACTATCTGCTGCCTCTCTTTCCAGAAGGAATCGCCCAGAGAAAGAACAGTAGTAGACAGAAACCTATGAAGTTTATATAGAGACAATTTGGTTAGACAACTGTTAGCCTCCTCTGCTATAAATGGTTCAAGAAGCAGGATCAACTGGTTACACAGTTGTTATTTGAAAATAGGTAAAAAAAAAAAGGGGGGGGTGCCTGTGTGGCTCAGTCAGTTAAGGGTCCAACTCTTGATTCTGGCTCTATGCTCAGCATGGGATCTGCTTGTCCCTCTCCCTCTGCTCTTTCCTCAGTTCTCCCTCAAATAAAATAAAAGGAAGGAAGGAAGGAAGGAAGGAAGGAAGGAAGGAAGGAAGGAAGGAAGGAAGGAAGGAAGGAAGGAAGAAAGGAAGGAAGGAAGGAAGGAAGGAAAGGAGGGAGGGAGGGAGGGAAGGAGGGAGGGAGGGAGGGAAGAAGGAAGGAAGGGAGAAAAAATGGAAAAAAGTTAAGCCCTCTGCTATCAAGGCAGCAACAACACTAACAACCATTGAAAATAAGTATTTGGTCAGTGATATAAAAAGGAAGACCTACAGAAGTTGTAAAGACTATATTCATCTTGGACGTGGGGAGGATATGTGCTATGGTGAGCGTTGTAATTTGTGTAAGACTGATGAATGACAGACCTGTACCCCTGAAACAAATAATACATTATATGTTAATTTAAAAATTAAAAAAAAAAAAAAAACTACATTCATCTCCAGATGCCAGAAACCATCATGAATTTTTTTTTTGGTGTTTTTTTTTGTTTTTTTTGTTTTTTGTTTTTAAAGATTTTATTTATTTGACAGAGAGAAACACAGCCAAAGAGGGAACATAAGCAGCTGGAGTGAGAGAGGGAGAAGCAGGCTTCCCGCCAAGCAGGGAGCCCAATGTGGGGCTCGATCCCGGGTCTCCAGGATCATAACCTGAGCCGAAGGCAGTCGCTTAACCAACTGAGCCACCCAGGCGCCCCACCATCATGAGTTTTATGAGTACTTCCAGCAACAAAGGGCCCAGGAATCTTTAATTCCCTATATATGTGTTTACAAACTTTTCATCCTTTCAACTTTAATCCTTACTGAGTCTCTGTAAATACACCAAGGTATTCACAGGAAATGGACAAATGTTAAAATAATACTTTTTTTCTTTTTTTTTCTTTTTTAAAGATTTTATTTATTTATTTAACAGAGAGAAACACAGCGAGAGAGGGAACACAAGCAGGGGGAGTGAGAGAGGGAGAAGCAGGCTTCCCACCGAGCAGAAAGCCCGATGTGGGGCTCGATCCCAGGTCTCCGGGATCATGACCTGAGCCCAAGGCAGTCGCCCAACCAACTGAGCCACCCAGGCGCCCCAATATACTTTTTTTCTTATCTAAGAATAAATCTATGAAAGGTTTATAAAATAATTTCCCAAATTCAAGTTATTTTGTCAAAATATATTTTGCCTTCAAAACCATTATCACTAGAATCATCTCTCCATTCCTATTTCCCTTACAAATTTTTATTTTCATAATTTATACTTTCAGAGTAACTGGAGAAGAAATTTCTGTTATTAGTTTACTGTTAAAAGCTGCATATAAACTAAAGTGATGGGCATTTGTAAGTATTCCATTAACTATATGAAAAACTAATCCAGGGGTACCTGGGTGGCTCAGCCATTAAGTGTCTACGGGAAGCCTGCTTCTCCCTGTCCCACTCCCCCTGCTTGTGTTCCCTCTCTCACTGTCTCTCTCTCCGCTAAATAAATAAAATCTTCAAAAAAACAAAAAAACCCTAATCCAGTCCACATTAAAAGTGAAAAAAAAAATTCAGCCTGCTTTCTCTAAAAAGTGGAGCTGTTAGGTTTTTACTGACAATCACTCCAGACACATGACCTCACTTATTCTCCAGCAATGCAACTAAAGCACAAAGGTTCCCCTTTCTTTCCTCACTTAGCCATCTAACTCCAGAACAAGAAGCAGCTAAACTCTGTTCCCTCAAGAGGCAGCTCAATGACTTGATCTGTGGGCACTAAGCAAAGGTTTAGAAGACCTACCGAAGCAAGTTTATTTCTGACACTTTCATCACGCTAAGAACAAAGAAAATGTTCTCATTCGGGGAAAGGTCAAATTAGAGATACTTTTCTCCTCCTTATATAATTATTTCTAATGGTGGATATGATTTTGGTAAAGAGAGAGAGAGAGACAGAGAGAGAGAGAGAGAGAGAGAAATTAATCATATAAGCTCCATAAGAGCAGGGACTTCTGTTTTAAGCACGGCTGAATCTCCACAGCACCTGACATGTGGCAGTAGTACCATTTATGGAACTATTCTTTCATGACTACTTCCCTTTAGAGGGGCACATGTGTGAAATACCAATATGGGGGCATAATCTTTAAGAGTCAGTTTTTATAGTCTCTCTGAGCTTGTTTCCAAAACTAAAATCTGAGGAAAACAACTCTCTCTTAAGGACATCTAGATTTATAATTCTAGTAAATTAATCTGAAACAGACAAATGATGAGTCACATATGCCATCTACTGGTAAGAAAAAACTAAACTCACATTTGTAGATTAAAATAACATTTTAATGTTGAAAGGAACTTAAAAAGCCAATTTTCAATGGGTTTTAGTAAATATTTATATCAGGTGCAGAGAACATACAGGATTTCAAGGTTTAAATTAGAGTGCTACATTATATAATCCAGGTCATGTTCATGATCCAAGATACAACTACACTAAATAGCTTTAATCAATTTCATGGAACCAAATGTACCACTAAGTCCTTCAAATTTTCTCACATATGAATGCCAAATATCGCAAAGAGAAGAGCTTAAAAAAAAAAAAAAAAAAAGTGAGTCTGATTCATTCATTCAAATTCAATGCCACTGGTGAAAGAACACATTACAGCTGGCTTTACTGACAGTTTCAACAGTATAACCACCTTTATACCAGAGGCTGGCTATCTTCAGCTAAACATACGGACTATATTAGGAAAATGCTATGTTTGTTAACATTTGTCTGTTAGAAATCTTATAAATCAGTGTGAATGAGGACAAGTAAAGAAAACCAAGAACAATGAATTTTTCCTTTCTAAATACATCTCACTTAAACAAAACTAGATTAAAAAGGCTGTACAGAGGGGCTTCTGGGTGGCTCAGTCATTAAGCATCTATCTTCGGCTCATATCATGATCCCAGGGTCCCCATGTTGGGCTCCCTGCTCAGTGGGAAGCCTGCTTCTCCCTGTCCCACTCCCCCTGCTTGTGTTCCCTCTCACATCGTCTCCATCAAATAAATAAATAACATTGTAGGGAAATAAAAAAAGGAAAGAAAAAGAAATCTCTCTTGAATCAGGCCCTCTTTCCTACAGCTAGAGAAGTACTTCTGATTCTACATTCTACCACACAAGTTCTTCACCTCTGAACAGAGAGAAGATGAGAAAAGCCGTGGAAACACAGCAGCACCTGGTCTGTGTCCCCAACTCCTAACCAATCTGCATCCTTCTCAGCCATTCTGACCACTGGATAACATGGTCTCAAATACTCACATGCACACTTATTCGCAGAGTTGTGCCAGACATCCAATGGATTTCTTTGTTTGTGCCGAAATGCCTCTTCAACTCTAGTTTCAGTCTTCCGAGCTCCAGTGCCATGAGGATTTATTTGTTCTGCTGTTACCGATAAGCCTGCAGGCAGAAGATAAGCAACCCGTATTTAAATATTCCCAGCTACATAAACCAACATGGCTTAAAAAAAAAAGCCTGAATAAAGAACTAAATTTTAGTCATTAATTAAACCTGGACAGTTTGTAATTCAGATGAAAACAGTATCTTTTATTTTAAGATGGGAAAGAAACTAGATATAAAATCATAAAGAAATGACCCAGCAGGCCATGCATAACACTTAATCCCCAAAGGAACCCTATATTTACTCAGTTTAATTGCAAAGCCACACATTCTTATGACTGTAAGACAATGATAATATTTTGTCTAAAAATATTATTTCTGCCATCTTAAAATGTGTATATGTTTGTTGGGTCATTAAACCCTATTCATGTCAACTGTTTTCGTGTGGTACTAGCGGCCTGTCGAACCACACTGCAGTAAGTCGTTTTCCTACACTGACCTTCTTAAGAGTAACCCCTCTATCGCAACTTCCTTTAGTGGACTTGTTTCTTCTATGTGGTCATTAAATACTGATGTTTGTCAGGGTTCTCTCGGGAATCCCTTTTCTTCTCACTCTGATCTGTACCTTCTACCAAAAAGTACCACTTGCGCCTTCAGCTTCTATCACCATTACATAATTCCTAAATCCACATGTTTAGCCCAAGCATCTCTTGAGCTTCCGATCCATATATCCAACTGCCTAATTGGTATCTCCAACTTAGTATCATAAAGATGGGTCCAATTAAAGCTAACTAGTTTATCTTTCCCCGACAAAAAACCTGTTCATCTGCATCTCTATTTAGAGATAGTCCCTGTCTCTACTGGTAGTATTGGCATCTACTAAAGTCATTAAATCAGTAATATGGGTAGCCAACTTTGACTCTTCCCTTCACAATGGCCTCCAGCCCTACCCCAATTTACACTGATCCTATATCCATTCCCACTTCATAAAAATTAAGACTCGGCACAAGGCCAACAGCTTTTCACCCCAAAAAGCTTTAATGAGGTACAACTTATATAACAAAAAAATCACTCATTTTAAGCATACAATTAAATGATTTTTAGTAAAGTTATAGAGCTATGCAATCACCACAGCAGCCCGATTTTAGGTAACCATCCCAGGCCACCATGAATCTCCTTTTTGTCTCCGTAGATTTGTCTTTTGTGAATGTTTCATATAAACAGAATCACACAACAGGTGGTCTTTTGTGAACTGAATTCTTTCACTTCAGATAATGTTCCTGAAGTTCACCTATATTGTACCATGTATCAATAATTCGTTCCTTTTTATGGCTGAGCAGTATGCCATTTCATGATATACCATTTTGCTTACCAGTTGATGGACATTTGCATTGTTCCCAGTTCTTAGTTGTTATGAATAGTCTTTATATGGACATATGTTTTCATTTCTCTTGGGCTGTTTCCAGGAGTAGAATCACAGGTCATATGATATATGTGTTATATTTAATTTTTTAGAAACTGCCAAACTGTTTTCCAAAGAACTCTGACAGTTCTTTGACTGGTCTCTCATCCTCCTACCCTGACATACTGAGACCTTGCTATTTCCTGCTGCCAAAGCAATTTACCAATTCATTTCACAGTTTAAAACATTTCAATGACTCACATTGACTATGGCAATGGTTCTCAAACTTTAGTGTACAAAAAAACACTTGAATAGTTTGTTAAAGTACAGATTTCTCAGCCTTACTATTCTCAGAGAATCTAATTCCCTAAGTCTAATAAGCTGGTGTGGGCATTAGGTACATACAGTTTGAGAAATACTGACCTACAAGATCAAGTCTTAAGCTCCTTAGCACTGGCATCGATTCATTCAAATATTTTAGGACAGAGTTCTAGAGACTGCAGTAGAACTACAAATAAGTCATTCACAATACTTATATTCCAAATCAGGAAGAGAGACCAAAAAAAAAAAAAAAAAAAAAAAAAAAAAAAAAAAAAAAAAAGACAAAATGCCATGTGCTATCGTAAACAGAGCCTATATTAGATTAGGTGACCAGGGAGGGCCTAAGGAAATAGGAAGGAAGTTTCTTAATTTCAATGTCCTGGACTCAGCTTGCCTCTTGAGCTCCATTTCCTGCCATTCCACACAGCTTCATCAGTGCCAGTTTGTAGTTCTTCAAATAGATCATGTTACTTCATATCTCTATGCCTCTACACATGCTATTATCTGCTGTGCTTACAAATACCTTCTCCTCCTCTGTCACTGCCTCCCTTCTTCTGCTCCACTAGAATCCACACTCCTATATTCATTCCCCAAACTCTAGACAAAATGCTGGAATCCCTAAAAGGAGGTCTCTCCTCTGTGCTACAAATATGTTTCAACCAACTCATACACCTCAACTATACTTGATTTGTTTTACAATTCTGTCTCCTACTATGTGAGTTCCTCAAGGACAGGTTTATACATTGAATGAATAAACCACATTTGCTAATTCTGTTAATTTTATATTAATAAAACTACACAAAAACTGTATTCCTAAAAACTTTTAAAAAGTAAACCCTCTACAGGTATGAAAGCCTATAAATGCTTTAAGAATCAATAATTAACAGATACACTCCAGCAAAAAAATTTCACTGAAAAGAACTTTCTGTAATTTGCACTGCTGAATTTACTAAAACTGTCACAGAAAGTAACAATTTAAAATATCTTTGAGAATTTACACGACACATTAATATCAGAAATATATAATGTCTACATCTCAAAGAAGATTATTTTCATAATGCCAGCAACCCTAAAGAAACATCACTTAGTAACACTCAGTGATTCTTAGTCTTCAGGAGCAAGTTCATTTCTAAAACTCACCTCTTTTTATTCTTGCTTCCTTAATTTCTTCACAGAGTTTATTAAATTCTGGATCCAACTCCGCTGCAATGATGGCATGTGCAGTGTCCTTCAAGGTACAAGCCCTGTGTCTAATTATTTTATCTGTCAAAAAAAGTTGGTATACTTTACTATATAGATAAATGAAATAACATTAACAAAGGGCATCTTAAAAAGAGAAAGAATACAAACATTTAAAGAAAATTGTAAAAAGCATTTCCAGATGAGAAACAAGCTCAGTTAAATGATAAGAAATAAATAAATATAACAAGCCACTAAGTCACCTTAATAAATCTCTGAGAACTGTACCACCCTGTCAAAAATCTGTAACTTATGACTACCCCCCAAATTTACTAGTAATAGCCTAATGCTGACCAGAAGTCTTACAGGAAACATAAATGGTCCATTAACACATATTTTATATGCTAAATGTAGCATGTACTAAATTCTTACAATACGGCTAGAGAAATGAATATGTGAAGAAAACCATAAGAGAATGCATTTATAGTACTGTACTGAATTTACCAGAAAAAAAAAATCCATGTAATAAGTGGATTTATGTAGTTCAAACCAGTGTTATTCAGGGTCAATTGTACTAGTAAGCTTATTTAATAACTCATTATCTCAAAGATACAAAGTTTTATGTTTTTAAAAAACAAAAATGGGGGCGCCTGGGTGGCTCAGTTGGTTAAGCGACTGCCTTCGGCTCAGGTCATGATCCCGGAGACCCGGGATCGAGCCCCACATCGGGCTCCCTGCTCGGCGGAAAGCCTGCTTCTCCCTCTCTCACTCCCCCTGCTTGTGTTCCCTCTCTGGCTGTGTTTCTCTCTGTCAAATAAATAAAATCTTTAAAAAAAAAAAATGTATGATTTTCAATAAAAATTTTAAGAGATTCAGAGGACATTTATGATATGCCCAGCACCAGAGTTGCCATAGATGAATACTGAGAATCAGAAAATCTTAAATAATTTTCTCCATAAGTGAAAACTGGGTCAAAACTAGGAAGAATATAATATATCCTAAGTAACAGTGAGCTATTAAAAAACTGTAACAAAAACAAAAAAATACAGCAACACACTCTAAGCTAATGACTGCAAGGCAGTATATAAATTGTAGGTAAATCCAAGAAAGAAATACACCCATCTACCTGTCTAGGCAAACTATACCTGACACTTGCACTAAGTCTCTGCTTTACAGTAATCCCAGAAGCCCTCATTCATGACAATATAACATAAAAAGTACTCCCAAGAGCTATGCAACTCTGAAATATTAAAAGTAAAGGAGTGCGTTGGTGGCTCAATCAGGTAAGCATCCAACTCTTATCCGTCCCTTTGCATTCAGCAAGGAGTCTGCTTGTCCTTCTCCCTCTGTTCCCCCCACTCAACTAAAACAAATAAAATCTTTAAAAAAAAAAAAAAAAAGGGTGCCTGGATGTCTCAGTCATTAGGCGCCTGACTTCCACTTGGGTCATAATCCCAGAGTCCCAGGATCGAGCCCCGCATCGGGCTCCCTGCTCAGTGGGAAGCCTGCTTCTCCCTCTCTCACTCCCCGGCTTGTGTTCCCGCTCTCACTGTGTTTCTCTCTGTCAAATAAATAAATAAAATCTTTTAAAAAGTTTAAAAAATTAAAAATAAAAAAAAATAAAAGTCAAGTAAATATATCAAGGTCTTATTTTACAAAGTATCAAGAACTAAAGCCCCAAGTCTCAAAATAACATCTGCTTTTCAACCCTAGTAAAGGCAAAAAGTATAAATGGACATTTTATTTATAACTGTTATTAGAAAGCCATAATAGGCGGCGCCTGGGTGGCTCAGTTGGTTAAGCCACTGCCTTCGGCTCAGGTCATGATCCCGGAGACCCGGGATCGAGCCCCACATCGGGCTTCCTGCTCGGCGGGAGGCCTGCTTCTCCCTCTCTCACTCCCCCTGCTTGTGTTCCCTCTCTAGCTGTGTTTCTCCCTGTCAAATAAATAAAATCTTTAAAAAAAAAAAAAAAAAAAAAAAGAAAGCCATAATAGTCCATTAGGGAAATCCTACAAAAGCATGTAAAACTCAAAAGGCAACACTAGTATTATTTCCTTCCAACACATTTTCTTTAAACATTCATTCAATAAATACTGGCAATTGTACCAGGACCTAAACCAAGTGATAGCTACATGGTAGAGAACAAGGGAGGTCTCCACTTTGAAGAAAATTTTCATATTAGTATAAGATGGAGGTATTAATCCAATAATCTCTCATATGCACACACAAACATTTCCCTCACCCTTCCCACATCCCCCCAAACCTTGAATAATAGCTATGAGGAAAATACACATGGTATTTGAGGTGGGTGCCAATTTGACTTGGACAAGTAAGGAAAGGCCTCCCTGAAGAAGTGGCATTTAAACTGAGACTGAAAGTGTGCATTGGAAGCCACCTGAAGAGGAGGGGGAAAATCAGCTCAGGTTCACAAAATATCATGGGAGAAAGTTTTGGAGTAAAAAGATCTCAGAGATTTCAAAAAACTAAAAGGCAGGGCGCCTGGGTGGCTCAGTGGGTTAAAGCCTCTGCTTTCGAATCAGGTCATGATCTCAGGGTCCTGGAATCGAGGCCCTTATCGGGCTCTCTGCTCAGCAGGGAGCCTGTGTCCTCCTCTCTCTCTGCCTGCCTCTCTGCCTACTTGTGATCTCTCTGTCAATAAATAAATAAAATCTTCCACTTGGGTCCAAAAAACAAAAACAAAAACAAAAACAAAACAAAACTAAAAGGCAGCCTCTGTGGTTAGAATACAAATATACAAATAAACAGGGCACCTGAGTAGCTCAGTTGGTTAAGTGTCTGCCTTAGATTCAGGTCATGATCCCAGAATCCCAGGACGAAGTCCTGCATCAGGCTCCCTGTTCAGCGGGGAGTCTGCTTCTCCCTCTGCCCTTCACCCAGCTTGTGCTTGCTCTCTTTCTCTTTCCCTCCCTCTATCAAATAAATAAAATCTTAATAAAAAAATAAAGGAGGGGTGCCTGGGTGGCTCAGTCATTAAGTGTCTGCCTCTGGCTCAAGTTCATGATCCCAGGGTTCTGCAACTGAGCCCAACGTCGGGCTCCCTGCTCTGCAAGAAGCCTGCTTCTCTCTCTCCAATGCCCCCTGCTTGTGTTCCCTCTCTCACTGTCTCTCTCTCTCTCTCTCTCTCTCTGTCAAATAAATAAATAAAATCTTTAAAAATAAAAAAAAATACATTAACAAGAGACAAATGGGAATCTGACTGTATTTAAAGGACTCAGGCTTTATCTGAGAGCAATAAAAAGTCACTGAAAAGATTAGAATAGGGAAGAAACATGATTTAAATGAAGATCTTCAAAAGAACATCTCTAGGGGCCTATGGGAGGTTCAGTCAGTTAAGCAACCAAGTCTTGACTTTGGCTTAGGTCATGATCTCAGGGTCATTAGATCAAGCCCCACATCCGCACTGAGTCTTCTTGTCCCTCTCCCTCTGATCCACACCCCTGTTCAGGCGAGCGCACAGGCTCACTCTTTCACTCAACTAACTAACTAACTAAATAAATAAATAAATAAATAATCACCTCTAGCCATTTACTGGGAACTGTATTGAAGGGGCCAAGAATAAAAACGGGGAACATGGGCGCCTGGGTGGCTCAGTGGGTTAATGTTCTGCTTTCGGCTCAGGTCATCTTAGGGTCCTGGGATCGAGGCCCACATCAGGCTCTCTGCTCGGCAGGGAGCTTGCTTCCTCCTCTCTCTCTGCCTGCCTCTCTGCCTACTTGTGATCTCTGTCAAATAAATAAATAAAATCTTAAAAAAAAAAAAAAAAGGTAGCATCTCTTCTAAAAAAAAACAACAACAGGGAACATAATCAGAAGGCTCTTATTTTTTATTTTATTTTTTTAAAGATTTTATTTATTTGACAGAGAGAAACACAGCCAGAGAGGGAACACAAGCAGGGGGAGTGAGAGAGGGAGAAGCAGGCCTCCCGCCGAGCAGGGAGCCCGATGTGGAACTCGATCCCGGGTCTCCGGGTCATGACCTGAGCCGAAGGAAGTCACTTAACCAACTGAGCCACGAAGGCGCCCAGAAGGCTCTTATTTTTAATAAGAGGAGAGCAAACTGAATAGGAGTGGGCGTGGGGGTGAGGGTGGTGTTGGTGAAAAGATTACAGACTTGAAATATGTTCTCAATAATGCAACTCAATGATGAAGTACAGGAGGAGGTATGTATCAAGGATAATTCTCCAGCTTCTTGCATGAAAAATGGGAAAATAGAAGTAATACTTACAAAGATGCAAAAAATTAGAGAATAAATAGAGAGGGAAGGAACAAAAGAGTCAGAAATTAAAGCGTTTATTTTGGGGGTGCCTGGGTGGCTCAGCTGGTTAATCGACTGCCTTTGGCTCAGGTCATGATCCCAAAGACCTGGGATCGAGCCCCACATCAGGCTCCCTGCTCAGCAGGAAGCCTGCTTCTCCCTCTCTCACTCGCCCTGCTTGTGTTCCCTCTCTAGCTGCATTTCTGTCAAATAAATAAATAAAATCTTTTTTAAAAAGTTTATTTTGATATATGTAAAAAATAAATACCCAAAAGGAGGTATCATAAATATATGGAGATAAAAGAATATATATAGATAAAAGAATTTATCTCCATATATTTATGGAGATATATTTTTTTTGGTCATATATATGACAAAAACCACAACTGTATAATCTGAATTTATTATTTACATTCTGTATTTCCCTAAGTCTTAAAAAAAAAATCTATTTGGTATGGAAGAGATATATTAAACTCCACATATTTAAAGTATGTTTTGATCACACCAAAAAGAATAAAATACCTAGGAATAAACTTAACCAAAGAAGTGAAAACCTGTACTCTAGAAACTATAAAACACTGATCAAAGAAACTGAACGTGATACAAACAGATGGAAAGATAGTACACGTTCATGGACTGGAAGAATTAATATTGTTAAAATGTCCACACTACTCAAAGCAATCTGCAGATTCAATGGAATTCCTATCAAAATACCAACAACATTTTTCACAAAACTAGAACAAATAATACTAGAATGTGTATGGAGCCACAAAAGACCCCAAATAGTCAAAGCAATCTTTGAGAAAGGAAAACAAAACTGGAGGTACACAATTTCAGATTTCAAGATGTACTACACAAAGCTGTAAGAATCGAAACAGTATGGTACTGGTACAAAAACAGACACACAGATCAATGGAACAGAACAGAAAACCCAGAAATAAACCCATGGTTATATGGGCAATTCATCTATGACAAAAGAGACAAGAATCTACATGGGGAAAACTTCTCTTCAACAAATGGTGTAGGGAAAACTGGACAGCCACAAGCACAAGAATGAAATTGGACCACTTTCTTACATCATACACAAAAATAAACTCAAAATGCATTAAAGACTTAAGTGTGAGACCTGAAAGCATAAAATTCCTAGAAGAGAACACAGACAGTAATCTCTCTCACATCAGCCTTAGCAACATTCTTCTAGATACGTCTCCTCAAGCAAGGGAAACAAAAGCAAAATTAAGCTACTGAAACTACACCGAAATAGACCATTTACTTTTTCACTGTGATTTATGTGATTATTCATAAGGTTGCTATTTATTTTCCACCTGTCTCATTTGCTCTTTGTTCCCTTCTCCTTCTTTCTCTTATGTCTTTTGGATGTGTACTTATTTATGATTCTATTTTATCTCCTTGTTGGTTTATTAGCTCTAACTATTCGCTGCACTATTGCTAGCCCTCTGTGAATTCAAGGAGTATTTCTTTTCTCTAGTCTCAGACAGTTTCCTCACATGTAATACCCGTGTTCAGCTCAAGATGGGAGGAGAATCTTTGGCAAATCTCCAAAGTGCTCTCTCTGTGCAGCTTTCTTTCTGCCCTGAGAAATCTTCCTACTTTGACCTCCTTACATTCAGAGCTCTATCTATGTAATTCAGGTAGACTTCAGGCCCTGCCTGGGCTCTTCATTCCTGTACCACAGTCTGGAAACTCTCTAGGCTACTATAGTGCTCAACATGTAGTTTCTCATCTTTTGGGGAATACTATCCTTCATTTCCTGATATCCAATGTCTTCAAAATTGTTTTTTCAGACATTTGTTCAGTTTTTTCCACTGTTTCAGGTAGGAAGGTAAATTCAGTTCCTTTTGCCCCATCATAGCCAAAATCAGAAGTCTCCTAATAACTTCTACTAAATATTCTTTGAGAACTAAACCATAATGCTGTGTAAAAATCCAAAGTAGGATTACTTTAATTTTCAAAAGTATTCCTCTACTGTCAAAAGTTTTAGGTTGCTCCAAATTTTAGCTACCACACATAAAAACTGAAAATAAACATCCTTAGAAGTAACTGTACTTTGAAGTTGATAATATAATGTTTATGGTGCATGTGACACCACAATTTTCTGCCACTGGCTTTCGACCTCAGCTTGGAAAAAGCTAAGAAAGAGGTAAGATAAAATATAAAGCCATGTACCTGGCACATTATCACTCTAAAATAACTCGATGGTCTTTCTTTTTAAATGTATGCCTCCCACCCATATTCCATCCCCACTTATATTTCACGCACGCATGAGTGAAAAAAAGAATTCCGTAAAAATTTCCCATTGGTCTGAAGGATAAGGAATTTATTCTGAAGAGCATTTGCACCTGATGAGGAAACAGCATTTTTCATGTGCCTATCATTGTAATTATTTTTAATCATTCTTAGCCTAGAATTGTGTCTATGATTTTACACAGCAAAGAAGCATAAGCTTATAGAACATTAAAACTAAAGCAGATGTCATGCCTTCAAACTTCATCTTTTTTGAGAGGTGGAGAGGTAATCTTAGATCTTTACAAGCATGTGATGAAAATGAAAAATTATACATGTATACAGTTTTGGATGTTGTTCTTCAGACTCTTTCATGGACATCACACCTAAAACCCTTGTTTTAAAATATAAGTTATATATTTACCACTTCTTTAGTCTCACACTTTATGATCTTAAGAATCTCAAAATCCAGGTAACATGAAAGTAATATAAGCACAACAAAAAACCACATACACTGGCTTTGAGAACAGAACTCAATCCACTCAGTTGTGCCATATAACATTTGTGGGTATGCACACAAAGTACATTACCTCTGAGCCCCAATCCCCTTATATCTATCTATAAAATAAAGGTATGACCACCTACATTTGCCTCTAGTAAAAAGTAGTGATTACTGGACAAATTGATGGCATCTATAAAATTAATAAAATCACTACTTTTCTCAACACCCAAAAAACAAATAATCCTGTCAAGAAATGGGTCGAAGACACAAACAGCCATTTTTCCAGAGAAGACATACAAGTGGCCAACAGACACATGAAAAAATGCTCTGCATCAGGGAAAAACAAATCAAAACCTCAATGAGATACCACCTCACACTGGTCAGAATGGCTAATATTAACAAGTAAGGAAATAAGAGATGTTGGCAAGGATACAGAGAAAGAGGAACCCTCCTTTTTTTTTTTTTTTAAAGATTTTATTTATTTATTTGACAGAGAGAAACATAGCGAGAGAGGGAACACAAGCAGAGGGACTGAGAGAGGGACTGAGAGAGGCTCGGCAGGAAGCCTGATGTGGGACTCGATCCCCCGATCTCCAGGATCATGACCTGAGCCAAAGGCAGTTGCTTAACCAACTGAGCCACCCAGGCGCCCCAAAGAGGAACCCTCTTACACTGTTGGGAATACAAGCTGCTTTTTTCCTCAAAAAGTTAAAAATAGAACTACCCTATGACCAAGGAACTGCTAATATAATACTAAGTATTATATCAATACTAAGTATAATTATATTAATTATATAATACTAATTTATCCAGATATATTTTATATATATATATATATACACACACACCAAATATTATATAAATACTAAGTATTTATCCAAAGGATACAAACACAGTGATTTGATGGGGCACCTGCACCCCAATGCTTGTCACAGCAATGACCACAACAGCCAAACTTTAGAAGGAGCCCAGACAACCATCAATAGATGAATGGATAAAGATGTGGGAGGGGGGTGTAAAACAGAATACTACTCAGTCACCAAAAAAAAAAAAAAGAAAAAAGAAATCTTACCATTCCACCATGGATAGATCTAGAAGGTATAATGCTACGTGAAGTAAGTCAGTCAGAGAAAGATAATTATCCTAGGACTTCACTCATAAGTGAATTTTTAAGAAACAAAACAGGAGCATAGGGGAAGGGAGGGAAAAAATAAAATAAGATGCAATCAGAGAAGGAGACAAATCATAAGAAACCCTTAACTATAGGAAACAAACTGAGAAGGGGAGGCAGGCAGAGGGGATGGGGTAACTGTGTGATCAGCATTAATGAGGGTGCTTGATGTAATGAGCACTGGGTGTTATATGCAACTGAGGAGTCATTAATCTCTACCTCTGAAACTAATAATGCACCATATATTAATTAACTGAATTTAAATAAAAATTTTTAAAAAGAATCACTTTTATGAAAGTAGTAACTATTGTCAATACATTAAGGTATCTTTTGTATTTGGCAAACAGAAAAACATTAGCTGTTTTTTTTTTCAACAAAATTATTAAGAAAGATTAACATTTTAAGCGAAACTAATTTTTAGGGGATAATTTTTCATCTCAAATTATTTCATAATAAAGAAATTTCATGTATTTACTGACTCATGTCTGCATTATGTTATCATGTCTCCATTTTATAATTTCTATCTAATCTGAAATTCCTTTAGTTAGTACCTAACAAGAGGAACAATTGATGAAATTTACTCACTGGCCACATTTATTAAGAACATAATCCATACACACACCTGTACAGATCCTGTTTCCAATCAGCTCAGAGTCAAACACAGGGTATAAGGATATGTGAACAAGTAACTACTTCAGGGAAAGGGGGCAGGTGGTGGAGAGGTAGGTAAAAAATGTCTCAGAAAAGTTACATAGTGCTGATTCTAAGATGAAGGGATTACTTATAATTGGAAGGACATAAAAAAAAAAAAATCACAAACTTTCATGAATGCAGCATTTGCTATTCCTTGAAGGGTAAGTGGATTTTAGAAGACATGTGTAGTTTTAAAAACAATGTACTCTGTGTAACTTACACCTCAATAAAACTGGTTTACAAAGAAAAAAATGTACACACTCCCAGGAGAAGCAATACATTTAACAAAGATACCCTAAGTTCCAACGGTAAGACTGGACCTAAACTGAGAACTGAGACCTAAATTTCCTAGGAGAGGATTCTTCCTAGGTTTCTCTCTCTTCTTATTCTGTATACCACCTCTGTGATCTCATTCACTCCTACACGCTGGTACCTCTAACCATGTTTTTTGCCTAAATGTCTCCCAATCTCCAGAGCCATATGTACAACTACTACTCTGTAATATGTGTTTTATCTGGGTATGCCAAAAGTGAACTCATAGTAACATGCCCAAAATTAAATACAGCACACTGCCTATCAACCACTCTTCTGCTGGTTTCCTTCTCATAGTCCTTAACCACTCAGACCACAAACTCAGAAGTCATTCTCAATTTCTGTCAGTCACATCTAATCAATCCATCACTAAGCCCTCTGTGTTCAATCTGCCACCACTGCAACTAAATTTTAATTGGTCTTCTAACCTCCATCTCTGTACTCCCCTGACGTCTACCCCAAAACTGGTACTGCCTGTAATATTATACTCTTAAATGCAAATTTAACGTATCACTTTCTGTCTCAAAACCATCCAATGGCTCCTTATCATTTAGAAAAGTAACTCTGAAATCCTTCCACAGGATCAAAAGAAGATAGGGAACTTCCTAAGACATTATTTGTCTGCAGGACTCTCTACTGCTTAGGCTTTACGCATCTTCCAGGCCAGAACTTACATGTCCAGCACTGACCACAATTTATCCGTTAAGAGAATATCTCATACATGGATGCTCAGGAAATGGAGACTTAGTGAGTAGGGGAATAAATTCATTTCCCACCACCATTCCACCCTATTCTCCAGCCACATTCACTTTCTTTTAATAACTTTGTACACTACTTCTCTCAGCCTACAATAAATGAAATACCCTTCCTAATCTTATTCTTTTCTAGATAGTGTCTTCTCCTCTGTGTTCTATTCACACTGTGTACATATTTCTAACAGAGACCTTACCAAACTGCATTATAATCATCTGTGGTCACTTCAAGACAAAATTCATAATTGCCACCATTATGCTACCTCTATACCTTAATAACCTATTACAATTGCAAGGGCACCTGGGTGGCTCAGTTGGTTAAGTGTCCGACTCTTGATTTTGGCTCAGGTCATTGGATCTCAGAGTCCCGGGACTGAGACTCACAATGGGCTCCATGCTTGAAGGTAGGGCCAGGGGATCTGCTTGACGATTTCCTTCCCTCTCCCTCTGTTCCTCCCCTATTCATTCTTGCTTTCTCTTTCAAATAAATAAATAAATCTTTATAAACAATAAGTAGGACGCCTGGGTGGCTCAGTTGGTTAAGCGACTGCCTTCAGCTCAGGTCATGATCCTGGATACCCAGGATCAAGTCCCACATCGGGCTTCCTGCTCCCTCTCTCAGTCCCTCTGCTTGTGTTCCCTCTCTAGCTGTGTTTCTCTCTGTCAAATAAATAAATAAAATCTTAAAAAAACAAACAAACAAAAAACAATAAGTAAAAATAAGTAGAGTCTTTAAAGAGGTCATTAAGGTAAAATAAGGTTGTATAAATAGGCCCTAATCCAATCTATGTCTTTATAAGAGGAGGAAATTTGGACAAAGAGACACCAGGGGTCTGTGCACATAGACAGATGACCACGTGAGGGCACAGCAAGAAGGTAGCCCTCTGCAAACCAAAGAGAAGCCTTAAGAAAAACCAAATCTGCTGGCACTTTCATTTTGGATTTATAGCCTCCAGAACTGTAAGAAAATTAATTTCTGTTCTTTAAGCCACTTTTACTCTATAGCATTTTGTTATGGAAGCTCTAGCAAACTAATACCATAACACAGAGCATAATGTCTGCCACAGACTAATTATTCACCATGTGTTACATCTGAGTATCTCTACCGCAGAAGTCATCCTTGTAGTCTAAGCACCCAGCTCAGTAACTAGTACAGGGTACTTATAAATACTAATAAAAAATATGAATGGGTTTGGCTGAAGCACAGCCCGCAGAGGGCTCCAAAAGCTAGTGTGAGGCTGTGAGCTTTATTCCTAAGCAAACTGATGCAAAACAGAAGATTTTGAGAAGACTACAAGATTAGGGCTGAACTTTCAGCAAAATGAGCTCAATAATGGTTTGTTTGTGAATGAGACTGAGGGCTAGCGAATGTGATGTACTACAAGACAAAGAATGGGGAACTTATATACAGATATATAAGATAATAATTAGGGCCAAATATCTGATACTAGTTACATTTAGAACTACAAATTAAAATCCTTCTGGCTAACATATTTAATTCCTGTCCACATCATCCTCAAGGGAGAGAATCTGGGTAAACGCTTAGGCAACATGTATAGCTTTCAAAATAATGGCTTTTGTCTCCTATGTATATGCTAGTAATTTTCCCAAATGACTAAGGGTTCTGCAAAACAGAACACTGTAAGCTTCCAAATACTCATGGGAGCTTGTAAAAGTAATACAACACTCATGTAATTTCCACTTGCTACACAACAGACCCTGAGGTTGTTTTCCTAATACATAACAAGTGGTTCTGCTGCTAAGAAAAAAACAAGCCTCTTAACTTAAAGATACGAAATAATCTGAACAGAGCCACAATTATGCTTTTGCATATATATCACACTCTTTGCATCTAAACCAGTGGAGAAAGAAAGTTAAAAGTGTACCATGTCAATCTGTGAGGGCCATATTCTTTGATTATACAACTGCATCAGACAGGAAAACCTTATTATGCACCAGAAATCATGGCTTCTTCCTCAAAAGTATTATTTCAATGTGGTTATAATTAAGTAACATAGGGTGAAAAATCTGAATTGACCAGATTGACCTTTATGATTAATCCAATGTGGTTATAATTAAGTAACATGGTAGGGGGGAGGGGGAATCTGGATTGACCACAACTGGCTTTCCCTAACCACTCAAATTTATTTTTCACTATCAGTCCCTAGATTTTTTTTCCCAAAATAGGATCAAACTCTTTAAACTCTAAATGTCATCCAGGGAATTTAATACACAGCTACCCACTAAGCAACCATTTATAAAAAATTAAGGCACAATTTAAATAAACTAATGATGATAACAAAAATAAAAATATGAACTACTAACCTCTATGCAACACTTAACAGGTCTCAGGCACTATGCTAAGGGCTTAATATATTTAGGTTGAACCATATGAAAGTGATAATTTTGTAAAATTTAACTGAATACATTTTCTCATTTAATCCATACAACCACCTCAATGAGAAGAATACTTCAATTATCCCTATTTTGTAGATAAGGATAGTAAAATGTAAAGGACTAAACTCGACCATGTCAATGAACTAGGTAATAGTAAAACTGGGACTAACACTTAGGTATAAAGCCAAAGCCCAAGCTCTTATTACCTCCTACAGTTTTAGCAACCTCTGTGTCTTGAAAACTAAAGACATGGTGCAGGTACTCAAGTACTTTCATACTTTGGTCAGGGCCACTATACACACCATGTGCCCTCACCAAAGGCCCCAGCAAAGAAATTAAATGAAGCCACATCCACCCCATTCTTCACTATCCAAACTGTGGTCTTGTTGCTGGATGCTATCTACACAGAAAAAGATTCTCTCACTTACACAAAATTGCTATATTGGCTAACAAAAGCCCTGATGCTGCTGGTAAAAGAAAACAAACTGTGAGAAAAATTTAACAATACAGATTAAAAGTCTTAAAAGATATATACATATATTTTCCTTGATTCAGAAATTTCACTTTAATAAATTCATTCTAAGAAAACAGTTAAGGATGTACATAAAATTTATGCTACAAAGATAGTCATCAGTGTTATAATAGAGGAAAAAAACTAAAAAATCTAGTATGTCTAACAACAGGGTATTAGGTATAATGGTACATCTATGTGATTAAAATAACATCATAGAGATTTATTAATTCATAAACTTTTCACATAATACATGAATGACAAAGTTAACAAAAATGATGTTCTCATCTTAGTAAAAAATGTTATGCATGTATGTATTCCATATACAATACATCCGTATATGTGAGAGAGAAAGAACGCAAGGTAATGGAATTACAAGTTACTTTTTCTTCATTTAATCTCTAGAAATTTTTCTCTATACAACACATATACTAAAAAAGTCAAAATGAAGCAAAAGAAACAAAAACTAACAAGAAGCAAAAGTCCTAATACAAAGCTTAAGAACAGCTACGTAAAATGTTATTCTGCCTCTAAACTTGGAATTAGAATGTATGACGTGCTGTGGTCTAAATTTAGGTGAGAAAAACCTAATGTTTCACGTGAAAGTGAGAAAACCAGGTCATTCTAAAAAGTGGCCTAAGAACTACTGCCCATGAATACAGAAACAAAGCTGAAACTGTATTTTAACTACCTTGAGATAACTGAAACTTAAATCAATGTTTAAGAAGTAAAAAGCATCTTACTTGTCTATCACCTGTTGAAGAAACAGAATCTTCAGCAGAGTGTGAGAGACAGTAACAGTCCCTGTCAGCTAGAAACTGGCCAGGTACTATCAGCTGACTTTGGTGTATTCATATTAAACATAAACAATTTTAAGAACACAACATCAGAAAAGACCACTCCGTGACCATGATGACTCAAGATAAAAACAAGAGCACTCCATAATCATATCTGAACATAGATAAAAGTATGAACATTGTCCTAGCTACAAAAATAACCAATTATAACCCTATCTTAGATAATATGAATGACTGTTTCTACCTTACCCATCCCAGTTTTAGCCTTGCTCCATTCTTCCTGCCTTCCAGGTTCTTAAAATACCTAATCACAAAATTATCCCCACTTCCTAAGAGCATCCAATCTACTGCAATGCCCTACTTTCTTAAATCCTCTCCAAAATCCTTAGCACAAGCTCAAATCCCATATGGTTCCAAATGATATATATTCTTCCCTGTTACAATGAATCAGTCAATTCAACTTGTTTTAACTACAGATATGTTCCTAAAGGTCCTCCCTGGAGCACTCAAAGAGCTGGGACTACAGATTTCAGTACAAGGTAGGATTAGGAACAAAACAATAAAATAACATTAAAAATACCCACCATCTACAGAATACACACTGTCTACCAAAAGGGGTCTTTTACTATATAAACTTATTCTATAATGAGCTCCCATCAATTTGGAATTCCCAGTGTTTATCAGCACTTGGTGACATTGACTGAACAAATAAATTTCACATTCAATTCCCAATTACTCAGTTTTCCACCATACCTGAACAAAATAAGGACCTAAGTACAAAAAGTAAAAACTAAACCCTGAACATAATACCTAAAATATAAAATCCTCTAATTTAAATCCATTATTTAGTTTAATAAAAAATAAATGATATTTAAGTATGAATTCCTCATAAAGAAGTTTCTAAATACAATAGTATGTCTTTAAAACTAATTTATTTACCTGAAACATGGGCATGCTTTAGTATTTAAACTTTCAACTACCTTTTCATTGATCACCAAAGTGAATCCTGTCCAGTGCATCCTTACCTCCTGGGTCCTTATCTGGATTATACTCTAGAGCATTGCTACATATGAGGTCAATATCTTTCAGAAAATCCTTAGCAGTCAGGTAATTATGCTTATCAATTTTAGTTATTACTGTTGATAAATCCATTGGTTCCTTGATTACTTCAAGATAATCTGAAACCTAAAACAAAAAGGATATTTTAATGAAAATTACTTCTATTTCATATGATATACTCATAAAAACACAAAACAATATAGTTATTTAAAAACTAAATCCAGGTATCTTAAAAATAATTACAAATAAGGACAAAATTGTAGAACAATTTATGCTACTAAAGTTACTACTTTGAAGCATACTTTCCATGAAAAGCTTCGGTTTCAAGTCGTATCTAAATCAACTCTGAAATGTTTCTCATTTTGAAATATAAAACCAATTTTGTCAGCTTCTCCCCCGCCCAGTCCTTTGGATCTACCTGAGAAGAAAATGTATTGGTAGAAGCACCCAGAATCAGTAAATATTATTTCAAGAAAATTTTTTGAAGGTAATTAAGAAACACAGAATTTTCATATTTTTAAAGAAGTTCTCTGGTAAATCTCTTTAAGATCTTTAAACAAAAAAAATTTTTTTCTTTCTTTTTTTCCAGGGTGAATCATTTCATAGAAAGTATTTTCTGCTCCTTTGGAGTCATTACAAACATTTTGAGTCAATTACACAACAAAAATTAAGTACGGCCTTTATGACTAGTAGAAGATTTGCTTGGACTTCCCTAATTATAAACAAATTCGCAAGCAAATGTGCTCTATTTGCCAACTTTCTGAGAGATAACCCAAAAGAGGAGCTAGTAAGTCAGGATTTGCCTAATGTTTTATATCATTCGACCACTAAGAAAGCTCTACCAACCTATCTATCTATTGCCTCCCTCAATGCAAATCTCAAATCGAGTAATCAGGTTTGATATAAAAACAGTCTTAGAAACATCTCATTAATCCAGGGCCAAATTCTGGGGCTAGGGTAATTTCTACTCTATGAAATTAAAGGTTACTTTTTCTCCATAGCAAATACACCCACACACATGCATATATACCTATTTCATACATGTTTTTACATTTTTAGGTAACTGTGTAGGCATGTTATAATTTATTTTTTTAATTTCTAGGAGCTGAAGATGCCCTTATAGGGGAGGTAGTGAAGCTGTAATGAACAAATAGCTCAGAAGATATTAGTTAGATTCTTGATTCTGGCATTTGGCATACTTAGGGAAACAGTTTATTAACTGCAAAGCACTATAAAAATTTATATTATCGGGGTGCCTGGGTGGCTCAGTCAGTTAAGTGTCTTCTTCTCCCTCTCCCTCTGCCCCAGCCCTCCACTCATGCTCACTCTCTCTCACTCTCTAGCAAATAAATATTTTTTATATAACTAAAGATTATAAAATTTTTGCCCCAATATTTAATATTAAATTCAATGTTTATTTTCTAAACTTCTGTTTTCTCTGAAGTCTGCGTTGGAATTCTGTAAAGTTTTTAGACAGTCAAATTCATTATCTGAATATAAATTTTATGTTTTAGGTTATTTAAATGTTATCTTGTGCAGCACCTGGATGGCTCAGTCAGTTAAGCATCTGCCTTCGGCTCAGGTCATGATCTAAGGGTCCTGGGATGAACCCCATCTCTGGCTCCCTGCTCAGCAGAGGAGTCTGCTTCTTCCTCTCCCTTTACCCCTCCCATGACCCTGCCCTATCCCCTGCTTGTCTGCTCCCTCTCTCTCAAATAAATAAAACCTTTAAAAAAAAATGTTATCTTGTTTTCCTCTCCTGCTTCACAAAGACCTCTACATTTTTAGCTTTAAGAGCAAAGACCCAGTAGCAGAATGAACATAAGAAAGAATAAAAGAGGAGCGCTTGGATGGCTCAGTTGGTTAAGCAACTGCCTTGGGCTCAGGTCATGATCCGGAGACCCGGGATCTAGCCCTGCATCAGGCTCCCTGCTCAGCGGGAAGCCTGCTTCTCCCTCTCTCACTCCCCCTGCTTGTGTTCCCTCTCTAGCTATGTTTCTTTCTGTCAAATAAATAAATAAAATCTTTTTTAAAAAAAGAATAAAAGAAAATAAGAAAACATAACCCTTGAATAAAAGTTTTATCTAACCATTTTCTAGCCCTTCCAATGCCTTACCATCCTTTGTAAAACTTTTACTCTACCAGAGATGGCATTTGAAATCTGATCATTTCCTCTGTTTAGAATGAAAGAGAGTTCACTGGGGGAAAGGCAAAATGAGTTTACTCCCAGTATAGGATGTTGACTTGAGGTCAAGCCTTTATAAATTAAGTGTCAGAGGGGCACCTGGGTGGCTCAGTCATTAAGCTTCTGCCTTCAGCTTAGGTCATGATCCCAAAATCCTGGGATCAAGCCCCACATCAGGCTCCTAGCTCAGCAGGAGGCCTCTTCTCCCTCTCCCACTTCCCCTGCTTGTGTTTCCTCACTTACTATCTCTCTCTGTCCAATAAATAAATAAAATCTAAAAAAAAAAAAAATTTAAGTGTCAGAGTCCCATACCCAGTTTGAAATAAAAATAAACATCTAAAATAATCTTTAAAAGTAGGCTGAAAGTTTTAAGAATATCTGATAACACTAAGTGGGAAAATCAAATGTTCCAAAAATGTAAAATGTTATGTATTAATTGCAAAAGCAAATTAGGCAATTCTTATCATTTCAGTAGAAAAAGATTTAAGGTATAGCTGTGATACAGTGTAAGGAAGGTGGGCTTTGGATTTCAAAAAACCTTTGAGTCTTGGCTATGTCACTTGCCTGTGAGCCTCAGTTTCCTCAGCTGCAACATAAGAATAATAGTAATGACCTTGTGAGGTTGTTAAAAGGATCAAATGGGTAAAACTATGTATTGTGGATAAATATAAATAAAGTTATAGATAGTCCCTTTACTCCAAAAAACAAACAAACAAACAAACAAAAACAAAAAACGAGAAAATAGCTATTTTCAGAGGGGGGGAAAAAGACATAATGCTAGCTTATTCTTCCCAGTCATAGATGACGTAATGATTCCAAAGGAATCTGCTCAGGTCCAAAAGTACAGGTTTCACAAGGACGCAACATTAAACTATGAATCATTTCGTAAGTCAAACTAAAAAAAAAAAGATGAAGAAAAAACTTAAAACTAACAACACCAACGCTGTTCAAACATGGAGTCTGAACTATAAGAAGAAGGCCAGTAAAGACTGTATTGTGTTTATCCACACACTATATTATCCCAGGATAAAAAAACAAAACAAAACAAAACAAAAGAAAAATTTTTCATCTACAGCATTATAGTAGATTCCAAATGGAAAATTTCTTATCATCACAAACCATGCTCCCACAAGGACACAAAACAAAACACATTAAAAGTGAGAAATTTTCCACTGGGAGCAGAGAAAATTCTTGCAGGGAAAAACAATTTTAGCTGCATAGGCTATACTTAACTTCAAACAGCTTCTTAGTCACAGGCATTTCCAAAATATGAAAGATAAATTTCAGGTATCTTTGCCACCTCTTTCACTAAGGTATACATAATTTGGAAAATGCCCAAATTAATTGGTATTGATTGGTTAACACCAACATACTTTTCAAGAGCAAGATTTATCCTGGAATAAAAATAGTCTAGTATGGACACTCCACTAAAGTAACTTTTAATCCTCTTCTTGAACTGAAGAGATAGAGATCACAAAGATCAATACTAATTAAGAGGACATACAAATTGGTCACTATTTTCATCCAAAAGTCACCAGATGTTTGCTGATGACATGGTAGTTATCACATGGATTAAAATTTTACAGGCTAGGGGTAATATTCATCCATGCCTTTGCTTTTTTTCCTTCCAAAAAAAGATGTCAATATTTTTTTCTTTTAGCCAGTTCAACTTCACTGTTTGCACACTACTGAAACAAGACCTCTTCAATATCCACCGGTTTGCTGAAGATGTTAAAGCGTTTATCTGTTGCCAGCCTCTTGGTTACATCCCTGAGAAACAACCGCAACTCTCTTAAAGTATTTTCCTCCTGGTCCTCCATCCGATTTTTTTCTGATTCTGATAACTGACGAGGCGGAGAAGGTAGTGCAAGGGGAAGCACTTCCATAGCACAAAGACCTAAAGAAAATAAAAGAAAATGTTCAGATTCCAATATGGCACAGCCAGTACCTCAATTATTTTTCTGTCATTCATTCAAAAAAGAATTCCAAGTACATACAAATCACTTGCAAACCCAGCAAGTAAAAATTTGAACGGAAACTAACAGTACATTAGGAAATACATTTACTCCATAAAACAATTCATAGGACTCTTTTAAATGGCAAATGATAGGAATTTAAATAATTTGATTCTGAAATATGATTTACATACAACTTATGAGAAATATTTCAAAGCAACAAAAATATCTTTAGGTGAAGAACTGTATACAAATTTGCTTAAAGTCCATGTTGTTTCAAAACCTTCTCAAAATGGGATTGCCTTATATGCATGCAAGTGAAATAAGCAAGTAACAATTCTTTGATCCTTCCCCCTCCCAAAAGAGTTCTAATTTTAGACAAGTCTTCTACTCATATCCTTAGTACAACATAGTAGAGGTAGTGAATGGTATGTACCTGTGTAAGGACCAAAAAAAAATTACACACTGGGGATACCTGGATGGTTTAGTCATTTACCAGTCTGACTCTTGATTTCAACTTAGCTCATGATCTCAGGGTCATGAGATTGAGCCCTGTGTGGGGCTCTGCACTGGGCATGGAGGTGCTCAAGATTCTCCCTCTCTCTCTACCCCTCCCTACCCTCTGTTGTCTCCCTCCAAAAAAAAAAAAAAAGGAACTAACAAAAGAATACCAAAGACATGGATAAGATGGAAAATCCAGTCTACAGTGTTATATATAAAGTCTACAACATTCACTATCTACCCTAAAACAAAAAAAAATCTCAAAAAGTAAAGTATTAAAAACTTTCCTAAACACATCATTCCCTAATTCCTTAAAAGATTTTCCCAGTATCACACTGAATTTCAGGATTAAAATTGTAAGGATTATGGCTGATTTCTAAATAGTCCCTAAGATGAAAAATGAAAGTCAAAAAAGAATTATATTAATCTTTAACACAGAAAATATTCAATCTATGAGACTAAAATGTATCGGGGAGTATACAAGATAAAATGAATCATTTTCATAATGAAATATTTTAAATACTGTTATTTAGATTAACAGGAGGCAACAAACAATAATCAGAAGGTGTAACTTCTGTATTTAATTTCCCAAGGTTTCTAGAGGGGGAAATCCCCACAACTATAGCCATTTGATAGACGCTCATTTTTAGAACTCTGAGAAAATGTGGAAATGAGTCACTAAAGAACAATAAAATGATTGAAGTGCTGGATAATGTAATCAATAAAAGACATAAGTAGAATACAGAAAAGCAAGGACTTGGAAGGGTTGGAAATGTATTTAATATCCTACAAGAACCACATGAGAAACATAAAAGATAGAACAGGAAAGACACTTAAAAACTTAACAACAGGATCGCTATTTTCAAGAAGAGGCCGAAAGCTTACAAAGAAGCCAAATCCAAAAAACTTCTAATACTTAAAACAAAGTCATGATAGGGTTCCAGTGCCTACCACAAGATATATAACATAATAGGTACTCAATAAATATGTGAAAAATAAATAAACCAGAAAAGACAAACATTCTAATCATCGCTTGACCCATCACACCTACCCTGGCCTACAAAGTAATCAGCACACCACTTGGTGTTCTCAAAATTACAGTTCAAGTCCTCTGTGCTTAAACTGACTAAAAGAGAACAGAAGACTTTTTAAGCCTCCGAATGTGAAATCTACCACAGCATCAGGACTGAAATGATAAGAAGATTCATTAACAGTCACTTGTTAGTAAAGCCTTAACCGTGAGGCTGTACTTGACAATCTGCTCTGGTAAACACAGGTAAACACAATGACCACTCATCTAAACAGAAGTGACCATCTAAAAAGAATGTGTCCATCCAAAGAACAGAATCTAAAAAAACAACTTTACTCCCACAAGAAACGTTTTTTTAAAAAAGTAACAACAAGAGGGACGCCTAGGTGGCTCAGTTGGTTAAGCAACTGCCTTCGGCTCAGGTCATGATCCCAGAGACCTGGAATTGAGTCCCACATCAGGCTCCCTGCTCAGTGGGAAGCCCGCTTCTCCCTCTCTCACTCCCCCTGGTTGTGTTCCCTCTCTAGCTGTGTTTCTCTCTGTCAAGTAAATAAATAAAATCTTAAAAAAAAAAAAAGTGACAACAAGAAAAGGCATTTCTTAATTCCATTCCCCATCCCCTTCCCCCATTTTCCTAAAGGCTTTAGGAACTTTACCAGTGTGTTTCCTCCGTGGTGGAGCCATTGATGCCTGATTGAGAATCAATTCTTGGAAAAATTTTCTTCTGTCTTCTTCAATAGGCCTTTGAATATACAAGACCTCTTCATACTGTATTCTAAAGATACATTTAACCTACACACATACACACAAAGACATTAAATATGTAGAGAATTAAAAGCTTACTTATACAATTTCTTCAACTTCCAGTACCATCTTTAATTTTCATTCATGTGGGGTTAGGGCTAACCTAGTCCTAAGACTTTGCTGTTGAAAGAGTCAACCTCGTCGACTAATCCATAATGGGAGAATGAACAGTTGCCCAAGTCATTAATAAATTATACTATCCCTGGAAGAGTCAACAAATAATAGCAGAAAGGATAATTGATTATAATAGTTAAATGGCAAATCTCAAAGGAATTTTTACATAAGAGCTAGAAAGTAATTACCTAGAATCTACATTAGAGAGCTGGAAGGATATTGTTTCTGTGTACTTCCTATTCAATGCTTTCCTTTCCTGGGCTCTTTTCATACCAAGTCTATTCCACTACATCTTCTGGAATCCTGGTTTCACTGCAAATAAACTATACCTTCAGTTTCTCCCTAGAATGCTCCATAGTGATACCATCTTCCACACAAAACTCCCAAGCAATATTAAGCCAGTCATTCTCACATCTCTTAGTTCCTCCCCTACTGGTGATTACCTACCTCTCCTCTGTTTACCTCCTCTATAGAGTCTTTGACCCCAGATGTCCCTTTGCAAGATAGGCTATTTAAATCCTCCACATAATCCACATTAATTCTACATACTTTAATTTTTATGTTTTCCTATAAGGTCTATATTTCAATTCTAGACACCAAAATCCCTGAGAACAGAGACCATTCCTTATTCATCTGTTTTCCTATACCTACCACAGTGACTGGGACATACTAATGTGTAATTAGCATGGACTGAATGAGTAAAGTTTGCAATTTTCTTCCCCAGTCTAGATCAAAATGGAAACTGCAAATGAAATGGGAAAAAGTCACTAATATGGAAAGAGTAACCAACTATGAGATAATGAGGAAACACTGGATCAAAATTCAAGACGTTAGATCCTAGCCCAAATTTTGCCACACATTCATGATAAACTTTAGATAATCCATTCAGTTTGTCACGTCTAACAACTTATTGTATTAAAGACTAAAAAGTTCTAAATATTATTTCAATCAATCTTTAGAACAACGAAGTATATACACAGGAGTCCTTCATTTTACACTTGAGAAAACTTAGACTTGGAAAGGCTTCTGTAACTGGCGTAAGGTCACAAAATTAGTTAAAAGAAAAAAAGAAAAAACACTTGATTACATAATCTCTAAAGGCCTTTTCCAGCTCTAAAATTCTAACATAGAAAAGAAACAATCAATGAAAAGTAGAATTCAAAATTTGGATGGGGAACTATTTACCTCAACCCAAAGCCAAATTCTTTAAGAGTTTATAAAATTTCACCATGTGCCTTTCCAACACTTTTTTTGTAGACTACTTTCATGTAAAATTTCCCCCAACCCTTTGATCTATGCTTCACTGGTCCTTCTTAGAAAGTTCTGCGAAGGGCGCCTGGGTGGCTCAGTTGGTTAAGTGACTGCCTTCGGCTCAGGTCATGATCCCGGAGACCCGGGATCGAGTCCCACATCAGGCTCCCTGCTCGGCAGGAAACCTGCTTCTCCCTCTCTCACTGCCTCTGCTTATGTTCCCTCTCTGGCTGTGTTTCTCTCTGTCAAATAAATAAAATCTTAAAAAAAAAAAGAAAAGAAAAGAAAAGAAAGTTCTGCGAAGCAAATTTACCACTGAATGCCCATTTTGTGCTAAATATAATGCCAAATACTGCCGTTACAAACTTGAAGGAAATACAATTACTTTCTGTTGTCAAGGATCTTAAAAAGTTTCACAAGAAAGCATTAGGGTATCACACCAGAAGTACTGTAACACTTGTAGAGAAACAGAAGAGACTCTGCAAGAGGTAGGGATGAAAAGGCATTAGATATAGCAGAAATAGCTAACGTTACCTGGGTCTTGAAAAATAAATAGAATGCAATACCTTAGAAGTACCAGAATTTTGTTCAAGAGTAGCAAAACATTTAATCTCAATTTTAAATATTCTTCCTTCTGATCATTTTCAACATTGTGTTAAACTTTGTGAATACAAAAGCATACCAAGAGTTAGCCCATAATAATACCCCGATACTCCTGCCAGATTATTACCAACAGCTTAGAACCCATCTCCTTATAAGTAGGCTATATTTTACTTTAAATTTACTCCTAGCTTTATCTTCTGATATTCCCAGCCTCAAATTTCATGCTGCAACTAGACAAGAAGCCTCATATAACTCCCTGAAATCATGCTCTCTCACACTGGTTCACAGTGATCTCTGTATGTGCTATCCACTCTTTCCTAACCCTGTTTTTAACTCTCCACTCAAGCCAATGCCTTCTGGGTGATGCTTTCTCTAACTTTCCCAAATACACTCAGGCATACCTACTAATACCCCTTATTAAACTTTAAGTTCATTGATTTTTAGTAAACTAATTCAGTTGTATAACCATCACAAGTCAGTTTTAAAACATTTCCATTACCTCCAAAGATCACTTTCATGTCCATCTGCCATCAAACTCTACTCACACCCACACTGGCCCACTCAACAACTACTGATTTACTGTCTCTAGAGATGTGCCTTGTCTAGAAATTGTGTGTCATGTAGTCTTTTGTCTAGCTTCTCTCACTTAGCATAATATTGAAGCTCAATGACATGGTGGAATGTATCAGTTCATTCCATTTAACACTAAACAGTATTTCACTGTGTGTATATAAAAACGTTTGGTTTCACCAATCACCAGTGAATGAATAATGGGCTGTTTCCACTATTATGAATAATGGTAGTAGGAACATTTGCATTCAAGTCTTTGTATAAATATATTCCTCTTCTGTAATTACCCAAGAGTGGAAATGCTGAGTCATACCCTAAGTTTATGACTAACATCTTAAGAACTGGCAATTTTTCAAACAATGACTACATGCTTTACAATTCCACCATCAATATATAAGGCCTCCAGTTTCTCTAACATCCTTTGCCAACACTCAATATTGTCTAGTAGTCGTGCAGTGGTATCCCATTCCTGAATGACTAATGATATTAAAAATCTTTTCCCAAGGCGCCTGGGTGGCTCAGAGGGTTAAAGCCTCTGCCTTCGGCTCAGGTCATGATCTCAGGGTCCTGTGATCGAGTCCCACTTCAGGCTCTCTGCTCAGCAGGGAGCCTACTTCCCTCTCTTTCTCTGCCTATTTTTGATCTCTCTCTCTCTGTCAAATAAATAAAATCTTTAAAAAAAAAAAGATTTTATTTATTTATTTGACACAGAGAGAGAGATCACAAGCAGGCAGAGAGAGAGGAGGAAGCAGGCTCCCGGTCGAGCAGAGATCCTAATGTGGGGTTCGATCCAAGGACCCAGAGATCATGACCTGAGCCGAAGGCAGAGGCTTTAACTCCTGGGGCACCCAGGTGCCCCAATAAATAAAATCTTTTAAAAAAAAATCTTTTCCCATGCTTTATTAGCCCAAGAGAATACATACTCTTCGATAAAATGTCTATTTAAGTCTTAACTTAAAGTCTTTTTTACTTTAATCATGGTAAAATAGTCATAACATAATATTTGCCATTTTTATCATTTTTAATTATACAGCCTCTAGCATTAAGTATATTCACATTGTTATGCAACCATCATACCATCTAACTCCAGAACTTTTTCATCCTCCCCAAGTGAAATACTATATCCAGTAAATACAGACTCCTGGTAAGCTCCCTTTCTCCAGCCCCTAACAATCACCATTCTACTTTCTATCTTTGTGAATCTGACTACTCTAGGAATCATTTATGTTCTTTTGTGACAGGCCTGTTTCACTTAGCATAATGTCTTGAAGGTTTATCTACGTTGTAGCATGTGTTAAAATTTCCTTCCTTTTCAAAGCTAAATAATGTTATACCATACGTATATGTCACATTTTCTTTATTCATCTATCTGCTGATGGACATTTGTGTGTTTCCAATTTGGCTATTGTGAATAACGCTGCTATGAACATGGGTATACAAATACCTGTCTGAATCCCTGCTTTCACTTCTTTTGAGTGTATACTCAAAAGTAGAATTGCTGGATCATATGGTAATTCTGTTTAATTTTTTGAGGAATCGCTGTACCATTTATTTTCAATGATGCTACACGACTTTATATTCCCACCAGCAATACACCAGGGCTCCAATTTCTTCATATCCTGACGAACACTACTGATTTTCTGTTTTTATGATAATGGCCATCCTAATCGGTATGAACTGACATCTCATTGTGGCCCTAATTTGATTTCCCTTCTGATTAGTGATGTTCAGTATCTTTTCATGTGCTACTGACCATGTGAGTATCACCTTTAGGGGAAGTTTGGTTGGTTGGGTCTTTTTTGTTCTTGAGTTGTAGAGTTCAGAGTTCTTTTTTTTTTTTTTTTTTTTAAGATTTTATTTATTTGACAGAGAGAAACACAGCCAGAGAGGGAACACAAGCAGGGGGAGTGAGAGAGGGAGAAGCAGGCTTCCCGCAGAGCAGGCAGCCCGATGTCGGACTCGATCCTGAGTCTCCAGGATCATGACCTGAGCCGAAGGCAGTCGCTAAGCCACCCAGGCGTCCCAAGTTCAGAGTTCTTTACATACTCTAGATACCAACCCTGTATCAGACATAAGATTTGCCAAGTATTTTCTGCCATTCTGTGGGTTGCTTTTTCAGTCTGTTAATAGTGCCCTTTGAAGAAAAAGGTTTTAATTCTGATGAAATTCAGTTTATCTATGTTTTCTTTTGTTGATTGTACTTGTGGTGTCACAGCCAAGAAATCATTACTAAATCCAAAGTCATAAATCTTTCTACTATGCTTTCTTCTGAGGGTTTTATGGTTTTGATCTATTCTGAGTTAATTTTTACATATGGTATAAGATAAGGGTCCAATTCATTTTTTTTCTGTGTGGCTATCCAGTTTTCCCTGCACCATTTGTTGATGACTACCCCTTCCCCCATGAATGGTCTTCACATTCTTGTTGACAATCATTTATTGCAGTCCTGTGTTGAGTTTTTTTTAAGTAATCTCTACGCCCAACATGGGGCTTGAACTCATGACGCCAAGTAACTGTGCCAGCCAGGTGCTCTGAAAGAGTTCCTAATACATTCTGGATTTAAGTCTTATCAAGATATGCAATTTGATGTATTTGAAATATTTTTTTCCCCAGTCTGTGGCTTGTTTTCTCTTTTTCCTAAAGGTTTTCTCATTTTCTTAAATAAAAATATTTAATTTTTATAAAGCTGACTTTATCAGTTTTTCCTGGATAATGTTTTTACGTATTATATACATATTATACTATCATAGCACTCCTCATACTGTATTATTTTTTTCAGGTCTCTCTTCCCTCTATATTTCTTTTTTTTTTTTAAGATTTTATTTATTTGACAGAGAGAAACATAGCAATAGAGGGAACACAAGCAGGGGAAGTGAGAGAGGAAGAAGCAGGCCTCCCGCAGAGCAGGAACCTGATGCGGGACTCGATCCAGGGACTCCAGGATCATGACCTGAGCCACTAGGTGCCCCTATATAGTTATTTCTATATAAACTTGGATAATGCTATACATACTGATTACCTGTATTTTTTAACAATGTATTTACAACATCTTTTCAATCTTTTTTTAAAGATTTTATTTTTAAGTAATCTCTACACCCAACATGGAACTCAAATTCACAGTCTTGTGATCAAGAATCACATGCTCTACCAGCTGAGCCAGGACCCCACGACATTATTTTTTACATACAACATTATTTTTTACATACGACATTATTTTTTACACAGTATTTTGAAGGTTTCATTGTGTTTTGTGGAAGAAATTCATGGAAGAAATTAGCCAATCCCCTAAAATACGACACTTAGTTTCCAATCTACGAGAAAAGGCTATAATATTTGTATTTTTTGCATTTTTTGTGTGGTCTGCACTGTATCTTTGTGTTAGTCCGTGAAAAATCTTCAGATAATTACTTATAACTGGTACTGCTGGGTCAAAATATGTGTACACATTTAAATCTATTACTCGGACTACCCTCAAGAGATTTATTCAACCGTTTTTTATACTTGCCTATTTGATCAGTTAAAAATCTTTATTTTAAATTATCCACTGTATTTATTATTTAAATTCAATTAACCAATGTACAGTACATCATTACTTTCAGATGTAGAGTTCAATAATTTATCAGCTGCATATAACACCCAGTGCTCATCACGACACGTCCCTTCTTAAAGCCCATCACCCTATTACCCCATCCCCCCACCTACCTCTGCTCCAGCAAACCTCAGTTTGTTTCCTATAGTTAAGAGTTCCTCATGGTTTTTCTCCATCTCTAATAACTCCCATTCAGTTTTCCCTCCCTCCCTAGACCCTCTGCACTATCCCACTATATATATATATATTATTTTTTTCCCACTGTATTTTCTTAAAGGCGCCCTAGTAACTGGCAGTTTCCTTCTTTTAGAATCGCTTGGGTTTTTTTGCCACCCACTGTCTACTCATCTCTTCTATATATCAGGCACTTTACTAACCTACAGTTACTTAGTTTGCAACTCTCTATGCTCTTCATTTATTCACCTAATATTTATCAGTATGTGCTAACTATTATTCACTACTATCTCAGTTTGTGACCTAAACAAAGCAAGCATTCTAATGGTAAAGTTGAAATTTAAATGAAAGGCTTAGGGGCAGGAAAGGATGTCTGAAGAATAGTAAATATAAAACAAAGTATGTAAATGAGTAGGCTAAGAATTCTCATAATCTTCTCCCCACAAATGTGAATATTCTTGATAGCTTTGCTAGTTACCTAGTTAATAAGGGCAAAGAACAGAGAAAACAGAAGGGAAAAAAAGAGCTGAAATTTCAGGATTCAATGCTACTAACTCCTTAATATTTTAGCTACTATTTAAGGGTACTGGCAAACAAATAATGAATAAGTTGAATCCATTAAAAATTATAACAACAAGGGGCGCCTGGGTGGCTCAGCTGGTTAAGCGACTGCCTTTGGCTCGGGTCTTGATCCCGGAGACCAGGGATCAAGTCCCACGTCAGGCTCCCTGCTCGGCGGAAAGCCTGCTTCTCTCTCTGTCACTTCCCCTGCTTGTGTTCCCTCTCTGGCTGTTTCTCTCTGTCAAATAAATAAAATCTTAAAAAAAAAAAAAATTATAACAACAATATAGCAACACTGTATGATATAATGTTAGCTTTAAAAAACTAAACCGGGCACCTGGGTGGCTAGGTGGGTTAAAACCTCTGCTTTCTTGGCTCAGGTCATGATCTCAGAGTCCTGGGATGGAGGCCTGCATCCGGCTCTCTGCTCAGCAGGGAGCCTGCTTCCTCCTCTCTCTCTGCCTACTTGTGACCTCTCTGTCAAATAAATAAAATCTTAAAAAAACAAAACAAAACAAAACTAACTAAACCAACAGAGATGCCTGAGTGGCTCAGTCAGGTAAGCGTCTGACTCTTGACTTCAGCTCAGGTCTTGATCTCAGGGTAGTGAGTTCAAGCCCTGTGTTGGACTCCACACTGAGCATGAGGCTTAGTTTAAAAAAGAAAAAGAAAAACAAACAAACAAACAACTAAACCAACAATGAAATCACATATGTGAATACGAGTAGGCAAAATTGCTATGAAGGAAAAAAAAAACTAACAATGAAATCACATATGTGAATAGGAGTAGGCAAAATTGCTATCAAGAAAATGGGTTTATGAGACTTTTATTTACAAATTTTTCAGACAGTATAAGGAAAACATCAGGTAATTATAGATTCCTAAATAGAATCTTCAATTATCCCAAATTTTCTTTATCTCTTAGAAAATTATAATGAAACTACTTGACAATGAGGATCTAATTTTTAAAAGTGGCTTCTAGGTTATGTCCAGGTTCAATCCACTTAAATCAATGTCAAATACATTCCTACTTTATAATACCAAACACTTTATAGCTCTGTGGTTTCCAAGATAAATTCACATTTACTATATCTCACACCAAGAAGCCTATCTGTTATTACCCACATTTTATAGATGAAGCAACTGAGGCTATTCTAGGTTCAAATGTTTATTTAAAATCAAAAGACTGGTAAGTCAGTACAACTTGGTTTTTCTGACTCTTACTACATATAGCATTCTACAAAACTTTATTGACCCCATGATTTTTAAAAAAAAAAAAACATTGTTGATTAATGGTCTTAATTAAGAATATCAGATTCTGAATAACCAAAAATCAATTATTCTACATTCAATATACTTACTTACAAAATCAGTAAATGTACAAATCAACTTTAGCAAGATAGCTACCAAGTGCTAAACAGAACAAAAGACCTCTCAGTAAACAAATACCTTAATCATAAAATTCTACGTAATCAAGGTTTACATTATAACATTTAAAACTTGTAAAATCTTTCATATAAACTGTGTCACCTGGACAAAATACTTCTAAGCATTTCTACAGGTGATCATTTCAGGACCTAATAAAGCTTAGGGCATTAAAAACACAATTTTTAAAAAATCAATTTCATTCACGAGTTGACTACTATTTTTTTCTGAAACAAATGTGATTTTACCTTTGAGTCTAATACAATAAATATGAGTTGGCTTTGAACTCAAAAACTAAATAACAGATTTGAAAAATACACATAGCAGTAGTAATAGTCAAATTAACAATAATGCTACCAAGGAAAGAACTCAAAGGTCGAGTCCCACCAAACAATCTACCAGACAGTAAGAACAAGAAGGCTAATTGTAATGGAACTAACTGTTACACAGCTTAGGCCTTTACAGTACACACCATACATATGTTGGGCTCTGGTCTAAAGATGAATTATCTCAATCTTTACAGTGAAAGTGACAAATATATCATTAGTACTCCAAAAAAGAAAGTGAAACTTAAATCATTAACTAACTTTCTTAAGTCACAGGGCTAGAAAGTGATATAACTAAAGCATGAATCTACACAGTATTTATTTTGTTAAAGAAGTTAAATTTATTAAATAAATTAAACATGTCCAATTTACAAGATCAAATATTTCGAAACAATAAGGTAAATATTTAATCATTTCTTACCTCTTCAGGCAGTTCACTGTACATGGTTTCAGAGGTAGACAATAAAAATATAGGTGAAAATGATGGTATATCTTGTAGCAATGTCAGAAAAGTTGCTCTCACAGTTTCACTGACAGCTTCCCACCAATCACCAATGTGAGGCATGTAAACAATACTAGGTACTGTTCTTCGAGCTTCACGAAAAATCTAATTAAGGAAAGAACTGGTATTAAAAATTCAAATTGGTATTATTCTAAAAGTTTACTCAGTAACCCCCAAATACGTGAAATGTGTCAGGCCTGTCACTGTAATTATTCTCAGCTCAAATATTTAACCTGTTCAAAATGTAATATACAAGTCTCACATAATAGCTTCTATCTACCCTTGCCCCACCTAAAAAAAGAAGGGGTATGGGGTTTTTTGCCATTTTGTTACTCCTAGTCAGTATTTATTAATAGTAGAAAGGTATCAAATTGCTCCACTTATCTATCAAGTAAAGATAATAAAGCAAACACCACTAGGAAATATGCTGCAAATAGACAGATAAACATGCCCCTTTATGTCACCCGCGTCAGAATGATGTATCGGTAAGCACAAAGAAGAGAAGGAAGACATAGTTTCCATGTTTGTGCACATTCCCTAAAATCACTAAATATATGAATTAAATAAACATTTTTACCACAATGTACCATCCTAGAGCTTAAAATTAATGGAACTACCTGTTGAACCACTTGTTTACCTCCTATTACCTTAATTCAATCCTCCATAAAGTAGTCACAAAATACCCTCACATCACTAAAGAGCAGTAAATAAATTAGCAAAAAGTTCTGAGACACTCCCCTTGTCAGAAAATACAAACTAAAGTTACCTCGGGTGTTAAAAAGAGTTCTAACCATAGCTTTAATCGCACTCTGCCAACATACGCCAATAAGGACCAGGTTGGCTGTTAGTAGGTTGCCAAGCAAAACTACTGCCCTTTACATATCTTTCAACAACAGCTCAATAGCCCATCAACAAATTCTCATGGGTTAACATGGCATCTCTTCAATACTTTTAACAAGTGAAAGAATAAATGTAAAAATCTTTCTTCAATTTCAGAATTATTTCTAAAATTCTCTATTACTTTCCCTTATTTTAAACATGTTTCAATTATCCTGTATAATGTGCAAGATAGAGAAAAAATTATCTAATTTTTATCTAATATGTCAAATGATCAGGATTATCAGAAATGTTCCTAAGAATCAAAATGATTCTTTTTCTTTAATGAGTAAGCCTACCACTTGCATGAATTTTTCAAATGCTACATTTTATAAAGCTTAAATATTCTGTGTAAAATAAAATGTACTGCCAATTTAATAAACCAGATGGAAGATGCTGAAATTAAATTTTCCCCCAAATTGGAAATGTAGATGTTATGATCACTCACATCAAAAGTAATATTTGCTCCTTCCCTTCCTTTAATATTTGCATATCCACCAATCCAGAACAGTTGTACAGTACAACTCCAGGACTCTCAAATTTTGACCTTTTCTGCAAACACGCACCCTCTTATCCTGGATCTTGAAAATCCAAGGATTATTGTTTTCCAAAGTTCTTGTAGAAGATTCATAAGAGAAAAACAAGCATAAATATTGGCAAAAGGAAGGAACCACACAGGAGCACAAAGGCAAGTGAGGCATTTAATTCCCGCCCCCCCCAAAAAAAAACTGTTACATGCCACCCAAATCAGGGATGGTATGTGGAAGACAGTGACCAATGCCTTTTGTCTTCCCAATTCCCATTCTGTGCTGGTAAAACAGGGAGAATCAGCAGGGAAAAAAGGGTGATTACATGAAAAAGACTAATGAGCTATACAGCTTACTGAGAAACCTCACAAAAATAACCACCTAATTCAGCCATGCAAGTTACCACATGCCCAAGGAGAAATGAGAAAACATGCCTTTAAAAAACATAAAATGTAGCCTTGCATTCTAATTCTTGTAGGTTAGATTTCTGAGAAGTATATGTTCAGAACATCTCACTGCTAATCAATACCAAAGAGTAAGGGCAAAGCAACAGAAGTTAAGTGATAAAAACTTCACAGAGCCAGGAGTTAAATAGCGCAGTACACTACAGGTATTTTAAACTCATTTGCAAGGCTGAACTAGAAACAAAATCATCACCAACTCTAAAGGAGTTGAGGGGTGGGTTTTTTTTCCTATTTCTTTTCTTTCTTCATCCAGTTCTCCCCAAATTAACAAAATGAACATGATAACCTATTGAACTTCTTATTTGTAAAGACTCTAGGAAAATATCTTTATCAGTAGAACTTTTAAAAATTATATTTTAAAACCTAAAGGGAGGGGGGACCAGAAAGAAAAAAGCCTAAGACAAATACAGAAAAATAAAAGACTCAGGCCTTCTGGTCCATGAATGTATAATTACCTGATTTTACAATTTATCTACTTCTACGTGCAATCTCAATACCCAGGGGCTATTTTCAAAATTTCTCTCCTAAACCTTTACAGCAAAAACATCCTTAATTTCTAGAACACTTCAAAACCGCTAATAAAACAAGTGTTACTTTTAATTCCTTACCCCATGTGATCTCAGAATATTTAAACTTTCATATTTTCTTTAAATATATAGCCAACCTGTTCTAATTCTCCAGCTTTTGTAATGAAAATTCAAAAAGAATAGTCTAAAAATAGTCTAAAAATTTAGGAAAAAAGTCTAATTCTATCGTGATTTTTCCATAATGTAAAAACAGTTCGTCAGCTGTTTGCTGGTAACTTTTAAAGTCGTGGAATAGGATACACTCTGCGAAATCAATTAACTAGATTCAGAGTAGAAAAATAAAGCCTAGTTTTAGTGAAGCGGCAACTGTCTTGGGAACAAGTGATGCCATTTGATAACTAGAAAAATACTCACCTATAGGGTGTCTTGGATTGGTGGATGTGCAAGGTGTAGTAGAAAACAGAAAAACTGTTATAGAGAAAAAAAGACAGTAGGCCAAATTACTGAACCAACCGTTCCAAAATACCTCTGACATGACCAGCACTCTTGCACAAATAAAATGAACAAACACCAATGTATGTGAACTGTTCATTTTGATTCTTTAAACAATATATTTCATTTCCTTCTGGCCGCTTCTTGCCCCAGACATTATGGTCCCTTATGTAACTTTTTTTTTAATTTCTTTATTAAAAAAAATCACAAACTACTTCCTCTGAATATTAAAGATATGAAAGACAAAAAGCAGGCCACCGAAGTTAAAAGTATCCATGTAAGGAGGCACTAATTACATAAATTGCACCTATATTTGTTAAGAGTTCTTATCACCTCAAAAGCTAAACTTTGTCAGTATTTTAGCCAGCAAATTAAAGTGTGTAGTGCATGAAAATTTACTGTACTTTAAAAATTAAGACTATACAGCCCATAACAAGCCATTTTCTTTAGGAACTGGAAACTGGAAACAAATGTGAATGAAGCAGAAAGCTCCAAGCAAGAACAGCTTTCACTTTCCTAAAAGGGGCTATATTAGAGAGAGAGAAACAACTTCTTGTCATCAATAAACTTCCAGAATCTGTCTTGCTCTTATGGTAAAACTTATAAAACATCGGTAATGGAAAAATCTTGGGGGCTAAAATATTCTTGCCTTTTTTTTTTTTTTAAGATTTTATTTATTTGACAGAAATAAACACAGCCAGAGAGGGAACACAAGCAGGGGGAGTGAGAGAGGGAGAAGGAGGCTTCCCACCAAGCAGGGAGCCCGATGTAGGGCCCGATCCCGGGTCTCCAGGATCATGACCTGAGCCGAAGGCAGTCGCTCAACCAACTGAGCCACCCAGGTGCCCTATTCTTGCTTTTTATAATAAAAATGACTATTAAAATTCACTGTTAAGTTTATTGAATTCCTTATACTATGCTATCACAAAATATTACAATAATATATCTGCATTACTAATAACTTCATATCATATCACTTTACTCCATTTATAGTCTATTTACCTAGGATTTATCAAGCATCTCTGAAAAGGAGGCACTGTCTACGATCAAGATTCAAGAAATGAAGTGCTCCATTTCTTTCCAAGCATACAAAATCAGCCTGTTATAAAATATAACTATACTAGAGTTTCTAGGGTGACTGTAATATAAACCAACATTTTATGAAAATTAAACCACCCAAATTCCTTTTCTGTTATTTTCATTGCCTAAGAACTTCAAGAATTTCAGTAAATGTGATAAACTCTGGACCAGGAAAACTTAATTCGTTTACGAGTCAAAAAGAAAAAATCGTTGCTATGGCAAAACACAGAAACCCGTGTGCACAAACACAAAAGTATCCAAAGCATACACAGACTGCTATGGAGAAATCCAGAGATCCTTATGTACAAACACAAGAGCATCCAAAGTACACACATAGGTAAGTATCTTAATTCCTTCATGCCATTTAACCAAAAAGGTTTCCCTTGAACATTTCCAAATACAATTTCTTTCTGGGAAAAGAAATATACTAAAATTTTCACCAAAAAAAAAGATCCCTACTGACCACTGGAAACACCATACAGTATCCAAACTCTAAACCCTGTGACTGGTAAGATATAAATGTATCAATTCAATCATAGTTTTGAATTAATGAAAAAGATAAAATATGATAGAAAATTCAACCCAGAAATAATACAAAAGGCAAAAAAATATACATTTGAAGGTGTCAGAAAAGGAGAATCATAGCTGTTGGTTTTTTTAGTGTTAATACAGGTAAGTCTTTGAGAAGAGCTACTAACATCTCCAACCTTATTGTAAGCCTCAATAAATATTTGTGAACTTAATGGAACAATCATAAATTATAAATCTTAAACAATCATAAATTAAAAATCATAAATCTTCCAGGCTATCCAGGGTTTTCTATTTTCCTTCCAAAGCCTTTGAAAGACTTTAAAACACTCAGGTAGGTAGGTAGGTAGAGAGATACGGACACATACACATACACACGCACACAAAACACTCAGGTAGGTAGGTAGATAGAGACACACACACACACACACACACACACACAACCACTTAATGAACTCTGGCAACTGTTTTCAGTAATAAATACCTAGCGTCCAGCAATTGGCCAAAGTACTATATCTCAAGTGTGAACTACTCAAGACCTAGAATATTAACACCGGGATGTAGGTTTAAAGTGCAGATTCCCAGGGTTCACCCTAAATCTGAGTAGAGCCAGGGCATCAGAAATTTTAATATGCACCCCCAGACAACTCTTACACCAACTAAATCTTAATAAACAATGAGAAAACCCTATAGTAGACACTAATCCTCTACTGTTTTTACAATTTGTAATATTCATCATCAGCTGAGGCAGTATGAAGAAGAAAAGGAAGATTTTCATATATATACGTGTGTGGATAGGTTTTACAAAATAACAGAATTAAACATGTATAAAGAAATATAAACTGGGCTCTTCCCATTTTCCATTTTATCACATATATAAATACAGCCCTTTAAAGGTGATTTAAGATGTTTTCCTTTAAGATTAACTTTCATGTTTGTGTCATGTTATTAAATAACCCAATTTAATTTATATTAAGTATCTTAGAGGCTGGGGAAAAGAGAAAAGCACACAATAGTCTACCACAGACTAAACCACATCCATTTAGAGATAATATTGCCTACAGGAAGACTAGCTCTCAAGAGAAGTAAGACAAAAGGGAAGAAAAGGAATACAGAACAAAGGAAGAGAGAGAAGAGGTTTTTTATTCTTTGCAGCATTTTAGTCCCTGACTAGTATGCTCTCATTCCTAGGACTTTTATACCTTCTTATACCCACTAACAACTCCATAAATTAAAAAAAAAAACATTCCTCAATTTTATAATGTAATAGTCTCCTTTTGGATTTTTTTAGAAGAGACAGTAAGATATTTACAAATTTAAAATAACTTTAAATATGTATTTAATATACAAATAATCAGGGATTAACCAGGACAGTTTATCAGGTCTCTGGTTAATGTTCAGTTTCAGCTACCATATCTACAAAATTCTACACAGTCCCTGGGCAGACTGGACACCCAGGTGTGGTCACTCAAAAATAAGCCCTACTTCTAACCCAGGACCTTAGAGGCAAAAGCAAAGATGACATGTCTTGATGTACTAAATGCAGCATAATAAACTAAAACAAGAAATGTTAAGTTTTTGTTCTTTTCCACTGCCAAAGGACACCTCTCTCTATCCTCCTCAAGAACACAACAAAAAGTAGTAAAAGATAAGAAATGAGAACGAGACCTAAGAGTATACAGTTAGAAATCAAATTTAGCCCAATGATGCCAAGTAGAATACAGAAAAAATCCTAGGATCCCACAACACCAATATATAATTCACTATGATGCCAATGCTTCCTAAGTATTTTCTCACACAATATAAGTCAGTAATGGATTTATGACCATGTACATACACATATTAGCCATAAAGAACAACTATAGACAGAATACCCCCTCACTCTGAAAATGATCCTCTTTCAAAGTTATTTTTATCTTTAGTTTGCTTGATACTGTCAAATATACATATCAAAAAACTAAATCCAAACTGTACAACAGAATGTAAACTAAAATGACAAAGTTATAAGCATTCCATAACTCTCCATATTCCTTCCCCCAAGCCAAAGCAATGATTATTAAGTAGTTTAGGGTATTCTTGGACAAAATTTCTACTTATATATAAGCATGAATATAAAATTTTTAAGGTTTTTTATTACATAAAGAACATATTTTGATAGACTAATTTACAACTTACTTTTTTCATAAATATCTCCTTTCACATATATCTCCTATGTAAATTTACCACATTCTTGTTAATGGCTTCACAGTATGTAAGGATTTATCATAGCCCATCCACCATTAAAGGACATTTAGTTTGTTGGTCTTATTTAGTTTGGCAATGCTATACAATGATGTGATAAATGTCCTTGTACATCCAGCAGTGACTATTTACAGCTGAAACATCTTTAAGAAAAATTCTTTAATGTAAAATTCCTGGGCCAAATGGCATATATACTTAAAATTAAAAAAAAAAAATATAGTGCCAATCTACACTCCAAAATCACCAGGCAATTTTTTAAAAAGATTTTATTTATTTATTTATTTGAGAAAGAAAGGAAGAGAGCACACAAGCAGGGGAGTTACAGAGGGAGAGGGAGAGCAGGGAGCCCAATATGGGGCTCAATCGCAGGACCCCAAGATTACAACTTGAGCCACAGGCAGATGTTTATTAACCAACTGAGCCACCCAGGTGCCAAGCTTTTTATTTTTACAAACCAGCTAATTGTTTCAAAATAGTATCCTGTTGCTTTAATTTGCATTTTCTTCGGTTATAAGTGAGGCTAAGAATCTTTTCAAACTTCTACGGGTTGCTTTTTCTATTTTTTTCTTCCTATAAATGGCATGTTATTTTGCCAATTTTCACATGGGGTTGTCACTGTCATTCTTTCTTACTGATTTTAACATATTTTTGTGTATTTAGGAAACTTACCCTTGACATGTGTTACAAATACACTTTTTCCTAGGTTACGTCTATTAATTTTATTAAAACAATTATTTCTGCACGTGTAATTTAAATTTTATTGTCAAATTTATTTGTATCTTTATGTTTTCTGGCTTGTGTTCATTGCTTAGAAACTACTTCCTCATATTCAAGATAAAAAATATATTAACCTTGTGAATTCTCTTTTTACGGTTCTACTGACAAAACAATTCATTTGGGGGCCAGAAAAAAAGGTAGGAAATCCAGTTTTGTTTTCTTTTTCTTTTTCCCCTCAGAGTCAGTCTTCCAAGACCCCTTATTAAATAATTCATTTATTCTATAATATCAAATGTCATCACCATCATCATTATATCCTTACCATTATCATACAATAATCACCATCAAATACTAAATTCTCATTTCTACACAGGTCTAAGTGTTCATTCTCTCTTCTATTACTTTGTCTGTCTATCCCTGCACAGGTACATAATCTTTATTACTATGTTCTGTTACATTTTTAAAAACCTGGTAGGGCTCCCTTCATTCTATTTTTTCCCTCTAGAACTGTCCTTGCTATGCTCGTACTTCTTTTCTTTTCTATTTTTTTTTAAGAGAGAAAGCATGTGCACAAGCAGTGGGAAGGGGTAGGGAGAAAGGGAGAATCTTAAGCAGACTCCACACTCAGCACAGAGCCTGACACCAGGCTCGATCTCACAATTCTGAGGTCATGACATGAGCTGAAATCAAGAGTCAGAGGCTTAACCAACTGAGCCATTAAGGCACCACCTCCCCCATATTTATTTTCTAGAAGAAACACAACGCCCTTTTCTAACTTTTCCTCTTAAACTTTGGGTACTTTATAGTTGAGACTGCATTTAATTTATATACTGATTTAAAAAAAAAAACTCACAACTTTGCAATTTTGAGTCTTACCAGCCCTCAGTTGTGCAAAGAAGCTGTAGGACTAGTAATAAATATAATGACAGCTAACAGCTACTAGGTACTATATGCCATCCCTTTTGGATGAGCTTCTTTTAATAATTATAACCACCTTATGTAACATTATTAACTTCATTTCACAGATGTGAAAATTAAGACTCAAAGAAATAAGCAATTTCTCCAAGGCTACAAATAAGCAAAGCAGCTGATAATTTAATCAATTTGCAATTTAAGTTGAGTACATACTTTCAATTGTAATACAGTAATTTAAAAACAAGGTGTGTTTTTTATTCATTCAACTGTCCTTTTCATTGAATTTTTAGTTTTCTGCTTTTGGGCCCTGCAAATTAATTGCTTAATTTCCAGATAAACTTAGTTGCTATTTTAAATGGGACTGTTTCTCCCATTATATTTCTTTCTTTTAAAAAAAAAAAAGTTTTATTTGCTTATTTGACAGAGAGAAAGAGATCACAAGTAGGCAGAGAGGCAGGCAGAGAGAGAGTAGGAAGCAGGCTTCCTGCCAAGCAAAGAGCCCAAAGCGAGCCTAGATCCCAAGACCCTGAGATCATGACCTGAGCCAAAGGCCGAGGATTAACCCACTGAGCCACCCAGGTGCCCATCTTCTACTATATTTCTAACTTGAAAACTATTTTACATTAACTCTGAACATGACCACCTTACCGAATTCTCTTATTGTTCCCAGTAATTTTTCAGTAGATCCTTTAAGTTTTCCAAATATACAATCATAATCACAGGCAAAGATTTATAACTTCAATGTGTCTGTTCCAATATTCATATCTCTCAATGTCTAAATGAATCAATTTTGCATGCTTTAATAACGGTATGTTACTCTTTTGATGTGCTACTAGAATCCATTTGTAGTATTTACTCTATGACCACTGCCTAAGTAAGATTAGTCTTAGGATTTTCTCTGTATTTTAATTTAGCATTACAAATGATCTTATCCTTTATGTGTAAAAGAATTCACCCATGAAACTATCCGGATTTAGTGCTTTTTTGATACTCAATTTCTTCTTCCATAGTTAGTGTCTGTTTAGATTCTCTCTCCCCTGGATTTATTTTTAATGGTACTGAGTAATTCTCTTACTTGCATACAAACTGCAATAATTTTGTGTCACTAAAAGGGAAAAATATAAACAAATATATAAATTAACAGTATTAGAAAACACTCAGCCAGGGTGAGTTAAATCTATAAAACTTGGAACAAATTACTAGTATAAGTAGTATACTTATATACTTTTTATAAGCTTTTTATTTAAGCTATGGGCTTTGGAAAAAATAGGGTTTTCTAAGTAGTGAAGTACTACTAGGATGTTGATACCCAGGCAACTGTAAGTTAAAGAGAAATACAATCAATACTGGGGACTGTTAAAAACAAAAAAAACCCACACATTTCTTGCTACAAGGTACAAAATGGTTTTTCTACATCATTTTTCTACATTAATTTTAAATCCTGGAATCTCAAATTGGTTATCATTTCCCCTTCAGTGAGGCTCTAAGTACAGACAGAAGTCTAGAAAGGCTCTGAAACCACAGCATTGAAAAGAGGGTAAGAAAAGGCAAAAGAAACTTCCCTTCTATAATGTTTAATAAAACTTTACTATAAGAAAGAGGATACTAAAACTTCAGAAAAGAATGAAATGCCATGAGGAAAACTATGAGCTCAAATTTAAACATGATATATATCAAAAGGATCTTTGGCCTTAATATTTGAATGTTAATGAATAACAAACAAGAAGTTAATATTCACATTACTGTTCTTTGAAAAAACTTTATCTATAAACACTACAGAGACATAAACAATAAGAAAACTGGAAGTACTCTGATTTGGTACAAACCTACCTGTGCACATGATTCTTCAGGTGTTTTGGCACTAACTGAATAAAGTGCTGGGAGATCGAGTCTGTGCACAGAGAACTTTTCTAGAGTGTGCAAAAGTGCTGGAGCAAGGTGAGAAGTTTGACCTGAGCCCCGTTCTCCAGACAGCAATAACCTTGGCCTGTAAGAGGTTGGCTGATGATATGGTGACCTGCAATACATGTAAGACATGATAATTATTTCAAACCATACACTCTGAAGAACAGCATGAAATATTAGGGAAAATATTTACACTAAAAATGTAACTCCAAGTAACAGAACTTTTTCTTATCCTTATTTTTTAAATACAGTGAATCATTTTTTCATTGATTATACTTTTAAAATTTTAATCCTCTGACCATTTTAATAATCAAGATGTAGAAGTATAAAAATTCATTCTGAAACTAGTAAAAATACCTGGGTATTCATCTTATCATATCATATGTATTAACTTGGAAAATGCTTCAGACACTAAGCATTAGTGACACTATTAATTATCTAAGGTCAATGTTAAAAATCCAACTTCAACATAGGAGTTGGCATATCTGAAGATTATCTAAGATGTGAGACTTTTTTTTAATAGTTAAAATGGTAAATTGTATGTGTATTTTACCACAATTTTTAAGATAGCAAAAAAAATGTAGGACTTTGTCCATCGCAGGAAAATTTGGATTTCAGCCAATAAAAACTAAATGCCCATACCCTAATACATAATATCTAAAAAATCTATAACAGAGAAAGCAAATTTAGGTAAATATATAAACTGAATTCAACCTGTATTCCCAAGATTCTACAGCAGCATTAAAATGATAAATGAAACAAGTTCATCTACTATCACTACAGATAATGCAGGAAATTTTACACAATGCAATAAGAATAAACCAAATAAAAAATGGAATAGAAATAAATAAGAAAAACACTGTTACTTATAAAGGATATGATTATGCACTTAAAAAAATCTGAGCAAATCAACTAATAACTGTCAGAACCTACCAAAAGTAACAATTCAGAAGACAAAAATAGAAAAATAAAAACATATCCTAATACCATCAATAACCAACTTAAGGAGGAAAAGGAGATCCTATTCACAAATGCAAAAGTAAAATAAAACAAACAATATTAAATATTCTCAGCAAAAATGTGAAACTACATATACGTAATGAGCCTGAATATAAAGATGTCAATTCTTCCTAACCCATTTAGAGTTAACTATAGTTTATGGTATTTTATTTCATACATTTAAAATATTCATATCAAGGCCAACAGACACATGAAAAGATGCTCAAAATCACTCATTATCAAAGAAATACAAATCAAAACCATGATGAGATACCACCTCACACCTGTCAGAATGGCTGAAATTAACAACACAGAAAACAAAAGAGATTGGCAAGGATGCGGAAAAAGGGGAACCCTCTTACACTATTGGTGGGAATGCAAAATGGTACGGTCACTTTGGAGAACAGTATGGAGGTTCTTCTAAAAGTTAAAATGGAACTACCCTGAGATCCAACAATTGCACTACTGGGTATTTATCCACAGGATACAAAAATACAGATTCAAAGGGATATATGTACCCCTTATATTTAGAGCAGCATTATCAACAATAGCCAAACTATGGAAAGAGCCCAAATGTTGATTGACTAATGAACGGATAAAGAAGACATGGTACAGATCCTTTTGTAGTTCATAAGCGTGATGATTGGGTGTTCACGCTGTTGTGAGGCATGTGCCTCTCTGAAACCTTGTTACGACCTTGGCACATTATCTGTTTCACGTGGGGGAAAAAAAAAGAAGACATGGCATATATACACACAATGGAATACTACTCAGCCATCAAAAGTAATGAACTCTTGCCATTTGCAACAGCATGGATGGAGCTAGAGTGTATTATGCTAAGTGAAGTCAGTCACAGAAAGACACCATATGGTTTCATTTATATGTGGAATTTAAGAAACAAAACAGATGAGCAAAGTGGAAAGGGGGAAAAAGAGGAGGGAAGCCAACCACAAGAGACTTACCTATAGAGAACAAACAGGATTGATGGAACAAGGTGGGTAGGAGTAGGCTAGATGGGTGATGGGTATTAAGAAAGACACCAATTATATTGAGCACTGGGTATTGTATGCAAGTGATGATCACTAAGTTCTACTCCTGAAACCAATATTATACTAATGCTAACTAGAATTTAAAAACAAACAAACAAAAAATTTTAATATTCACATCAAAATCCAAAAACAACAAAAACTGAGGAAGATGGAGAGATTTAAAACTTAATCACAGTATCAAGTGAAAGAATAATCAAGTAAGAACATCAAGAAAATTTGGGGGTTAAGTATGCTAAGCTCCAATCTCAGAACATTTAAACCTGTTACAGTACTAAATACTTCATATAGCTTTAATTTTCTCAGCAATTCTAGGAAATACATAGCTTCCTCTTATTAAACAGATGAAGAAACCAAGACTCAGAGAAGTTAGGTATAAGACTATACAAATAGGTGATGAGAGTTCAAATTCTCATTCAGGTCCACATAATTGCTAAGCTGAACCACTATGTTGGGATTTACTCTACTTTACTTTGAAATATATTACAAAATGAAATAATAGAATATAATGTAGACTACACCAAAGAAAACAAACACAGATCAGAATATACACAGGCCAGGAAGGAAACCACTGTAGTTCAAAGAATTTCATATAATATAATAATCATAAAAAAATAAACAGAATGGGGACGCCTGGGTGGCTCAGTTGGTTAAGTGACTGCTTTCGGCTCAGGTCGTGATCCCGGAGATCCGGGATCGAGCCCCACATCGGGCTGCCTGCTCGGCGGGAGGCCTGCTTCTCCCTCTCTCACTCCCCCTGCTTGTGTTCCCTCTCTGGCTCTGTTTCTCCCTGTCAAATAAATAAATAAAATCTTTAAAAAAAATAAAAATAAAAAAATAAACAAAATGGGGATAAATTATATTGTTTTAAAATAGGGAAGATTTAGATCCTCATTTGACAGAACAAAATTAATTCTAAGAAACAAAGGAAAAAGAAAAAACAAGAGATTCATGTACTTTTAATTCATAAAAATCTACAAACTTTTGTCAACTCAAAAATTATAATCTGAACCAAAAGGCAAACAACTAAATGAGACAAAGAATCTGCCACTAAAAGGAATAGTTTTTACTGTATAAAGAACTTATGCTCACAGTGTTTCAACAGAAAATGCTTCCTGGGCAAGGGACATAAACAGATAACTCAAAAGAAAATAAACATAACATTTTTTTAAAACGTTCATTCACTTAATAACTGGAGAATGCTTCCTATGGTTAAGTCCCTCAGCCCTGGCTGGATACCTAACAACACCAGTTATCACAGAGCTCATACTTGAATAGTATTGAGTGGGAAAAGGAAATATACAACTAATAAAATTCAGTGTGCCTAACAAGCAGCAGTGTTTAAGTACAGAATGCTATTAGAGACCTCAATTAGAGACTGAAGACTTCCCTGGAAAATGTAACCAAAGCACAAACTCAACAGGCTGGAGGCAGAAGGGACGAATTTTATTGAAGAAATAAAAATAGGATATACAAAGGATCAAAGGCCCCTGGCCCTTTGGAGTAATAGCTGATACAGATAGCTTCTTTTAAGGTTTTAGGGCAATGTATGGGTAAAGGTTCTGGGTTAGGGAGGAGGGATGGGAAGGAGAGTTAGACTATAAAGAGTTATGAAGAGTTTTGTAAACCATGCTAAAAGTCTGGAATGCACACTAAAGATAATGAGGAAGCATATTAGCTTAAGCAGGAGAAGTGATACGATCATACGCAGGTTTTTGGAAGATAACTGTAGATCACTATGTCAGTAGAGGCAAAGGTTTAAAAGAAGACAAAACAGGAGGAAAGATGTCCAGTTAGGAGTCTGCAGTAATAACCCAGGCATGAGATGCTAATGATATCTAGATAAGAAGAGTGTCAGATGAGGTGAGAAGAACAGATTAGATACAGAGGAAAGAAAGAGGAAGGAGTTGAGGATGATGTCCAATTCTAGTTCTAACAATGCATGGATGGTAGCTCACCAGACTCACAGGAGGAGAACGGGAGATACAGTCCACTACATACTGAAAGATGTGTGGCACACTAAGGGCAATAGGCAGCTAGAGTTGGTCTATTTATTTGACAGAGAGAGAGAGAGATCACAAGTCGGCAGAGAAGCAGGCAAAGAGAGAGGAGGAAGCAGGCTCCCTGCCAAGCAGAGAGCCCGATGCGGGCCTAGATCCCAGGACCCTAGATCATGACCTGAGCCAAAGGCAGAGGCTTTAACGCACTGAGCCACCCAGGTGCCCCTTAGAGTTGGTCTAAAGCTCAAGACCAATGTTAGCTTAAGAAAGATTTGGTGGGGCGCCTGGGTGGTGCAGTAGGTTGGGCTTCCGACTCTTCATTTCTGCTTGGGTCCTGATCTCAAGAGTCATAGGACTGAGGCCTGTGCCAGGCTCCACGTTCAGTGTAGACTGCTTAGGACTCTCTCTCCCTCTGCCCCCCCCACTCAAATAAATAAATCTTGAAGGAAGTAAGGAAGGAAAGAAGGGAGGGAGGGAGGAAAGACGGAGGGGGAGAGAGGGAGAGAGAGCCGCAGGAGGAAAGGGAGGGACGGAGGGTGGAAAGAAGAAAGGAGAGAAGGAGGAAAAGAAGAAAGAGGGGAAGGAAGGAAAACTGGTAGTTACAGGTGGGGAGGCAGAGAGACTTGGTAGTTATTAATAGAGACAAAAAATTATGAAAATAATGAAAACACATCTTTTATCTGTTAAATTAATAAATTAAGAATTAATTTTAATACCATTAGTGAGTAGATGTTGGAAAAATTGGATTTCTCATGACTGATGACAATGGAAAAAAATGGACAATAGTGACAATGACTAGTGACAATGGAAAAAGCAAAATTTTCCAAAATTAAATTTGGCAATTATGTCATATACATGCTAAAATATATATCCAAGGATATTCTACAACTCATCCCATTCCCAAGGACTCCCTTATCTCTTATGCATTCTCTATATTTTTTTTCATAGTGCATATCTTCTAATATTTTAATCTATTATACTTATTGTTTTATTGTCTACCTCCATCTAAAATGTAAGTTGAATGAGGTCAGGGGTCTTTGTCCATTTTGTTCACTGACATACTCCAAGTACCTAGGACAACATATGGCACATGATGGGCACTTTGACAAAATATCTGAATGAGTAAATATGAAAAAACAAATGAATGATTCAAACAAGAAGATATTATTTTCATCTATCTGGTTGGCAAAAATTTAAAAAGGCAACGTTCAGAATTGACACGGGTTTAGGAAAAACAACACTCATATATCAGTACTGAAAATGTAAATTGGTACAACTGTTCTGGAAGTCAATTTAACAACTTGTATCAAGATTTTAAATGTATATACCCTTTGACATAGCAATCACTGTTTTTAAAATTTATCCTAAGCTATGAATCAGATAATGATGTTAAAAGCATATACTGAGAAAGATGCCTATCCAGATCCACATATCTACCATAAAAGAAGAAAATTGGAAATTTCAATATTTATTAATAAGGTTATAAAATTATGGGAAATCCAAAAAATAAAATTATATGTAGCTATTTTAAAAGAATGACATTAAACATACACTGGCATGAAATAATGTTCCCAATGTAGTAGGTAAAAAAGTCACATTAGCCTTATGGGAGGATTTTAATTTACATAAAATAATATGTGGGTCTGTCTATACATATAGAGAGAATATGGAAGTGTGGTCACCAAAACTTTAACAAAAATTACCTTCAGGTGCTTGGGCTTTAATTTTTACTTTCTTCTTTATGCTCTTCTTTATTACTTGAATTTTCTACAGAGTATATCATCTTTCTAATCAGAAAAAACAAAGCTATTTTCATTTAGAAAACCTCAGAAAGCTCTGTTTCTAATCCCCTTATGGTAATACACAGTAAGAATGAAAACTTATTTTCCATCATAAGGGTTTTCTATCAGAGTGGTAGACTTTAAATATCTTGACTTCTATTTCACCTTAAATCTAAATAAAGGTTTCAACATTGTTTTAGGAAACTATTCTCTGTTAGAAACAGAAACCCGGGACGCCTGAGTGGCTCAGTTGGTTAAGCGACTGCCTTCGGCTCAGGTCATGATCCTGGAGACCCGGGATCGAGTCCCACATCGGGCTCTCTGCTCGGCGGGAAGCCTGCTTCTCCCTCTCTCACTCCCCCTGCTTGTGTTCCCTCTCTGGCTGTGTTTCTCTCTGTCAAATAAATAAAATCTTTAAAAAAAAAAAAAAAAGAAACAGAAACCCACCAACAATGCCCAAGCTAATGTTACTGGAGACCAGTATTAAGGTCATGCTTTCTACCTATCTACCTACCAGGCCATCTAGCACCTTTTCTGTATCCATACAGCACCTGCTAACACTTGTTCAAACACAAAGCCAAACTAAACCAACAACAACAAATCCCACATACAGCCTTTATTAAAGGCCTCTATTCTAAAGTGTATACTTGGGGCGCCTGGGTGGCTAAGTGGTTTAAAGCCTCTGCCTTTGGCTCAGGTCATGATCCCGGAGACTGGGGATCGAGCCCCATATCGGGCTCCCTGCTCAGGGGGAAGCCTGCTTCTCCCTCTCTCACTCCCCCTGCTTGTGTTCCCTCTCTCGCTGTGTTTCTCACTGTCAAATAAATAAATAAAATCTTAAAAAAAAAATAAGATAAAGTGTATACTTCTTGGAAACAGTGAAAATTCTAATGTCCAATCTACCAAAAAAAAAAAAAAAATACAATTCCCTATCTACCTGTTAAGCTCAGAAATCAATTTGGAAATCACATAGATAACTAAAAAAAAAAAAAAAAAAAAAAAAAAAAAAAAAAAAAAAAAAAAAAAAAAAAAAAAAAAAAAAAAGGATCCTAGAAAACAAAGAGCACAGAGCCTAACTCTGCTATCTGCCAGCAGCTTAATCATGGGCCATTTACTTTTTTTCATTGTGTTTCAGTTTCCTCGCCTATAAAATGATGATACCACAAATGCTGTATGATTGATGAGAGGCCTATATGTATTACTACATATAAAGCTTCAGGTTTTATATACCTCATGTCTAGTTTGTAATGACCATCAGATGCTAACTCTTATTCCTTCATATTCAGAAAGAGAGCAAACCTTCCTTAACTTTCCAATGAAAGCTTCTAGTTCTGCTATCAAGCACTTCAGCCATATCACAATGTCTGTCACCCTCCATACAACATAAAAATTGGGAGAATGGGTCAGTAAATAAAGAAATAAATGAATGGAGGTGCTTGGGAGGTACAGTCATTAAATGTCTGCCTTCGGCCCAGGTCATGATCCCAGGGTCCTGGGAGAGAGACGTATTAGACTCCCTGCTCTGCAGCAGGCTTACTTCTCCTTCTCCCACTCCCCCTGCTCGTGTTCCTCTCTCTCTGTCAAATAAATAAATAAAATCTAAAAAAAAAAAAAAATGAATGGAATTTATCAAAACATGTAAAACAAAGAAAGCTTCTAGGATATCGCTGTCTCCCTATTAAATAAAAATCACATCATGAACTAGAAATTTTACATAAAAGAAGCTAAAATTAAACCAATTCCTTCAAAAAGGTTAAACCAAACAAAAACCACACTGTGATACACATTAAATGACAGAGAATGTTCTTAATAAAAAAATCAGCCTCAAAACGGCACATGAAGTTTTCTAAACCAAAGCTTCACTGACAACAGACCTAACTCATAAAATTGGAACAAGTCTTTTGATGAGAGTTTCTTAGCTCCTATTACATATTTCAAATCCAAATAACTAAACAAATCACATACATATGCATAGGATAGTCAGGTAAGAAGCAGAAAAAAAATGATTATTTGGTTTTCCCTGAGCCATCAACAAAATAGATTGCGAAATTACTGAAAAAAATCTAAGAAAACACCTCTGAGGGCATAAAAGAAAAGATCTGGAATAGAATAAAAGTTTCTAATAGAAGAACCTGCTGTTAAAGAACAAAAGAAAAAAAGTAAATGAAAGTAACTTATTCTCATTTTAAAAAATAAAAAATAAAACTTAGCAGTGCAAATAATCAAATTAACATTTCACCAAAATCTATATGGGAGAAACTTCAAGTTGAAGCTTAAATTTCTTAAAATATCTCTAAAAAAAAATTACTTAAAGTACATACAATCAATCCAGCCTTTTCTAACAGAAGTGCTATTAGACCTACCTGACAGAGCATTATGGCCCTGTAACTATCATGCTAACTACGGAAATGCAAGTGTGGAAGCTGCTAGTATTTGAAAACTATCTGGTCTCTCAAATTAAAATTACAATAGCACTAAAGTTGTTTCCCCAATAAAAAGTGCCTGACAGGGGCACCTGGGTGGCTCAGTTGGTTAAAGGACTGCCTTCGGCTCAGGTAATGACCCCAGGTGGTGATCCTGGAGACCTGGGAGACCAGAGATGATCCTGGAGACCGGGGAGACCAGAGATCGAGCCCCACATTGGGCTCCCTCTCTCACTCCCCCTGCTTGTGTTCCCTCTCTAGCTGTGTTTCTCACTATCAAATAAATAAATAAAATCTTAAAAAAAAAAAAAAGTGCCTGACAAAAGCTGCTTTAATATGGATAAAGGTAAATGTAAACAGAAAAACTATAACATCTAAATCAGGAAAAAGTAAACCTAATGAGGTTTTGGAGAATAAAAAATTATGTCAATCTGTTTACTGAGAAACGTCTAATTGAGAATCCTTTCAGTAATCTTAGAATTCCTAAACTATCATCTGACACCTGTTATAAATAAAAGTATTCCAGATCACAATAAACATTTCATTTTTGACCATTTTAGTTCAAAATAAAAGGCATTAAAATTGGGGACATAAGCTGATTTTCTAAAAGACAATCCTTCCTTCCACCCTGGTTTAAAAAAAAAAAAAAGAGGGGCACCTGGGTGACTCTATCAGTTAAACATCTGCCCTCAGCTCAGGTCAAGGTCTCAACATCCTGGAAGGCAGCTCCCAGCAGGGAGTCTTGCTTCTCCCTCTCCCTGTACCCTTCCCCATCCCCCCACCACATATGCTCTCTCTCTCTCTCAAATAAATAAAATCTTTAAAATTAAACAAATATATCTCCTTTAAAAAAACGTAAATCACAGTTTAGAAAAAAATAATCTTTAGTTGACCAATAAACCCATTTATTACCACACAAAAAAGCATGCACAGTGAAAGTTTCTGAGAATTGTGTCCAAACGGCAGGAAAAAAACAAAGTCCTCAAAGTCACAACTGTAAGTAAAAATTACTTTTTAAATTAGTTTTTTTTTTTTTTTTGAGGGAACACAAGCAGGGGGAGTGAGAGAGGGAGAAGCAGGCTTCCCGCCGAGCAGGAAGCCTGATGTGGGACTCGATCCCGGGTCTCCGGGATCATGACCTGAGCTGAAGGCAGTTGCTTAACCAACTGAGCCACCCAGGCGTCCCTAAATTAGTTTTTTAAAAATTACTTTTACAATTACTTAAAAAAAAAAAAACAAGTAAAAAAACCCCATATACCATAATTCTAACCATAAAACAGTAAAAAGCACTCAATTTTTAAAAAACTGATATGTTACTTACATTGTAAAGTGAAGGTAGGGTTTATGTACAGCAGCAGCTGATGACTGTTTCTTTGGTGATCCTGAGTGACAACTGGTCTCAAAAATTGATAAAGCATTTTCATCTTCACTATCATCTAAAATCAGAGTTTCTGTATCTGTTCAAAAAAAATCATAACAATTATGAAACTTATAAAGTCCTTTAATATTAGTGCCCACCAAAGCTAAGGAAAATTGGTTTAAAGGTCATGTGACATTGGGGTGCCTGGTGGCTCATTGGTGTCTGCCTTTGGATCAGGTCATGATCCCAGCATTCTGGGATCAAGCCCCACATCAGGCTCATGCAGAGCCTGCTTCTCCCTCTCCCGCTCCCCCTGCTTGTGTTCCCTCTCTTGCTATGTCAAATGAATAAATTTTTAAAAATCTTTAAAAAATTAAAAAATAAAAATCAAGTGACATATGCTATCAAATAATACAGATCAAACAGGCAAATTAACAAACTGCATTTTTTTAAATAATTTGTAAATGCAATTAATGGAATTCTTTCACCTTTACAGATTGCCTAGTGCTAAAAGGTGTGATTTATAAGACTTCACAGACTATAAGAAGTCTGGAAATGCCCCTCTCATAAAACACTCACATATTTAAAAAAAAAAAGAAACCACTCACATATTTACTAAAAATTTCTAAGTCAATTTGACCAAAACCAGAGCATTTCATATACAGTATCCTGCTTAGCTACGAGAGTGCTAGAGTTATGACCAATTCTTACAAAACAACAAGGAAGAAAGTGACTTATTTTTTAACATGGCATATACTATACACACATCTATACGTCTAGTTAAGAGAGTCAGGAATTCTGTGGAAACAAAACCAATCTTACAAATGCACTCAAGTAACATTAGTCTCTACATAAGCCTGCCAACAGTCCCTGCTCAATGGACAAACCGGAACTATAATCTCTGTTGAGAGTGCAGTACTTAAAAATGTACCTGGACTACAACTTGAAGTACTGTTAACTGTGCTTCGTACATACCTAACAAAAATGTCAATTCGCTCAATAAAAAGCAATGCTACATGTGTAGGAAAAATGAGAAAGAATTAACATTGATATAAATCACACTCTGCTCCCCCCCCCAAAAGAAAAAAGAAAGAAAAAAGAAAAAAAAATAATTTCTACAAAGAGGTACTGAACTGTGCTGGCAGATACTGATTTCAATGAATTTTGTAAGCTAAATATTTAATATAAATAATATTCTGCAAGTTAACCTGAAATATAATTGATTACCTTTTTCTCTTTTTTAAGATTTTATTTATTTATTTGTCAGAGAGAGAGAGCATAAGCAGGCAGAGGCAGAGGGAGAAGCAGGCTCCCTGCTGAGCAAGGAGCCCAATGCGGGACTCAATCCCAGGACCCTGGGATCATGACCTGAGCCAAAGGCAGCCACTTAACTGACTGAGCCACCCAGGTGTCCCCAACTGAATACCTTTTGAGTGATAATTTCATATACCAATCTAAGAAGAATATTAAGACCAAAATAAACCAGAATAATATATCTAAGTAACTAAAAAATAATTATTAATAACCATAATTTGGTTTCTCTTCTCCACTGGTACATGAAGAACTGGAACTAAAGCATACTCTATACTTACTTTAAAAATTTATAAGAAAACTGGTAATAGTGCCACAAAAAATTTTCAAATCAAAATAAAAGAACTATACACTGACAGAGATAAAGATAATGTGGTGTATATATATGATGGAATACTACTCAGACATCAAATAAAATGAAATCTTGCCATTTGCAACGACATGGACGGAACTAGAGCATATTATGCTAAGTGAATAAGTCAATCAGAGAAAGAATTATCATATGATCTCACTCATAGGTGGAATTTAATAAACAAAACAGGATTATAGGCAAAGGGAGGGAAAAATAAAACAAGACGAAATCAGAGAGGGAGACAAACCATAAGAGACTCTTACTCATAGGAAACAAACAGGGTTGCTGGAGGGGTGTGGTGGGGGGATGGAGTAACTGGGTGATAGGCATGAAGGAGGGCACATAATGGAATGAGCACTGAGTATTATACAAGACTGATGAATCACTGAACTCTGCCTCTGAAACTAGTAATACACTATATGTTAACTGAATTTAAATTTAAAAAACAATAAATAAAAAGTATCATAATCTCTCCAATGGTAAAATATGATTTTTATGATTTTTTAAAGGTGACATAAGTTATTTTTAAAAATCTGGGGGAAAGGGGCACCTGGCTGGCTCAGTTGTTAAGTGTTTGCCTTCGGCTCAGAGTCCTGGGATCAAGCTCCCCATCGGACTCCCTGATCAGCGGGAAGCCTGCTTCTCCCTCTCTCACTCCCCCTGCTTGTGTTCCCTCTCTAGCTGTGTTTCTCTATGTCAAACAAATAAATAAAATCTTAAAAAAAAAATTAGGGGAAAAGATACATATCCTCAGTTATGAAAATCAGAGATAAGAAATGCACAGTTCATGGCACAGTACCTGGCTCATTCGTAATAAAATATTTATTCCCAGCCCTATTTATTTCATGAGAATCTATCCCTGAAAAATACAGTTTCCAAAAAGCATAATTCATAAAAACAGCAAAATGCATTGACTGTTGATGGTTTTTACTAAATATGATATTTTTAATGTTAGTATAATTAATTGAACAATTTTCTGGTGCAGACTACATGCCAAATAAGATACTAGGAACCGGGAAAATTAAGATAACTAAAACTCATTACTTTCTCTTCAAAGTTCACAGACCTTACTTTGGTTAGCATATAAACCTAAAGTTTCCCTGTAAATGCATGACTTTTTTTTTTCCTTAAGATTTTATTTATGTATTTGAGAGAAAGAGAATGAGATGGAGGAGGGTCAGAAGGAGAAGCCAACTCCCTGCTCAGCCAGAGGATGCTCAACCAGACTCATCCTGGGACTCCAGGACCATTAATCAAGCTGAAGGCAATTGCTTAAACCAACTGAGCCACCCAAGCACCCCCAACGGATGACTTTTTAAAGACAGTATTCTATTTTTATCTCGGGTCCAATCTTGAAGCTAGAATTCAAGAACTTATACAACCAGTTTCCAGTTTCTTCCCTTACTAATGATTTACACTCCATTAATACAGCACACTGCAGAGTGCCCTGCCAGTACCAACAAAATATATTTGATGAACTGGATCCAGAGGGACATTATAAACAACACAGTTAAGAGTACAGGCTATAGAGTCAGATGCCCTGCATTTGAGTAAGTCCTAGAACTAACTGAATGACCCCAAATAAGTGAATACTTCCTAAGTCCTCCAGTCTCCCTCTTTACAGTATAAAAGTACCTGTTCCGCTGGACTATTATGAAGATTAATAAGGGACAATTTATTTAAGGGCTTTATAATAACATAAATGTAAGTAATCATTATTATAGTCAACTTTCCTTAAGATAGTAACACTAAGTAACATTAAGATAGAATGTCCCAAGAGGTAACAAACAGAACTAACATTCACTCTTCCTTTTGACATTCATGAGGCAACTACCATAACTAGGCACTATGCCAGACCTGTAATATAATCTAGTGAGTGAAATAGATACATTTTCTATATTCATGGCAAATATAAAAGAATAACACATAAATAATCTTATAAGGAAACTCAGAATTTATTTATGCCTGTACCTGTTTCATTTTAACAATATGAAAAAGTACTTTTTGGTACCTTCTTTCTTGTCACTCTGGCTAATTTCAGCATGAGGAAACACTTTTTGCAAGACTGCTAGGATGTTATTGAAGCTTCTTTCCAGCAGCGGTTTTATGATGGGGGATAGTGCATGTCCCGAAGACATGACAGCACGCTGGGAAGCAGGCACAATATTCTGCATTGCATGGTAAAAATCTTGGGCATTGAGCACTATAGAGGAAACATCTAGCTGCAGTTTATGACTGCTAGCATAGATCTGGGGGTAACGCCTCCGTAGGGCAATCAGGGCAGCTTCAGTGCACAGGGCCTTGATATCAGCTCCACAATAGCCTAATGCACAGAAGGAAAAGAGTAACAAAGGTAAGTTCATTCTCCCAGTACCAACTATAGCTTGCAAATATATACATCTTTATCTAAGTTAGTAACTAATATTAAATCCATAATTATGTACAATTTTATCAGCAAAAACCACTTAAGTAACCTAATAAAATTTACTCAGCAAGACAAAAATGTTTCGAATTATTTTAATTAACAAAGCATGAACTAATGATACCAAAAAAAAACATGTATTTGGTGCCAAAATCACTGATTTATAATGTACAAATTTCTTCAGGAAAGGTTTTTAAAGAATAAGTTTCATTTTAAACCTTCATCAATATTCTCAGTAGTTTAGGCCTCATAACAGTATACTTACCTATAAACTTTTCTAATATTACTACACATATGGGAATAGTACAAAGCAGAACATATGCAGAAATTTCAAGAACAGAGCTATTCTCCTGCCAACTTTGGGGGCAAATTACAGCAAGTTTATATCAAATTATCCCAAAAATTATACTTTAAAGTTGTCACCATCTCCGACAATTTCAAAGGTATTAAAGGGAATAGGAATCCACTGATATTCCATATTAACTTCCTTTTAATATGTATGTTTAGCTTAAAATAACTGATAATCTAGTGTAAGGGCTATACCAACACAGGGTATTACCATTACCCATACCCAACTGAATTATGTAGTTAACATATCAAGTCCCCACTTTTAAGTCATTTCACTCATTTAAGCAATAAATACGTACAAAAACACACAAACTGTTAGGTCTCAATCACAAAAACGCAGGCATGTGTTTTATGTCAGCAGTTAAACTTGAATTTGGCCACCTTCATCAGTTGTGCCAGCAGGGGGAACCCCTCGAACTAGTTTTAAAACTTGAGACCCTAAGCTCTTCAAAGAGTGGCACCAAGTGTATTTATCTTTCTATACTTCACAATGACCTTGTGGAACATTTAAATAATGAAATAAAAATGGAAAACTATGAGCAGAAAAGAAATAGTCCCACACTGACAGAAAAAGAATAGTAAGGCACAATACCATATAAATCAAACTGCAAGTGACTCACACTTATAATGAACTGTATCTCTATTATTAGTAGGGCACATGATCCTGCTAATCAAGTCCTACAGAAACAGAAAAATCCTCCTTACTCTGCTCCCTTTTCCCCATAGCATCTACCTCTTATCATTTACCTATTACGTTTATTGTCTGCCTTCCCCAACTAGAAGGTGAGCTTTGTGAGGGTATGGGTATTCGTCAGTTTTGTTCACTAACATATCTCATATACGGAAAATAATGCCTAGCCTGGCATTCAGAAGATATCCAATAAATATTTCCCGAATGAAAGAATGAATGAAAGAAGAAAACAGTTACTCCTAGGTGACAATTTGGGATTGCATAACTATGAGGTTACCATAAAAAGTGGAAGAAACATATTTACTGGATTTTCTTTTTTTTTTTTAAGAAAGCCAAATTCTTATTATTAAGCCAACTTATTATGAATAAAAATTTTAATGAAAATTATGGAAAAACAGAAAAATATTCCATTCTTAAAGAACTATTTATTGAGTTAAGGGAAAACTTAGTATAACCTGTGAAAATCTCATCCAGAAAATTATAAGTAGATGAAGCACTAACACTGTCGCATGACAGCAACCTCCCAAATAATTCTCAGAATAACCAAATTAACCATTAGTCTTTCATTTTTTGTTCTATTTCTCAATGAATAAACCTGAAAAAAGTTTATCTTTTGCTATGCTGAATATAACCTAGTTACATCAGTTCAATAAAATAACTATAAAATACCAGCTCAGTTATAAACAGTTAATGAAATAACTCATTTCAGAGGAAGTAAAAAATAAACTACCATCTTCAAACAATATAAACAACCACATCTTTTTCTTCTTTGAAAGCATATACAACACAGTTGGTGAACATACCGTATGAGTCTATGCCTAAGAGCAAAAAGCCTAAATTTTTTTAAAAAGTTCAGAAACAAAGCAAAATAGAAAAAAAGCCACTAAGATATTTTATGTAACAAATGATACCTATAACATTTATGTTTGACATGTTAATAACATACATAATAGCAATGTACCGTTCATTTTTGCTTATTCTACTAAAGATAATTTAAAAGTGTAACAATAGGTCCCATTTAAAGAAATAAATCTTCACTTGTTTTATCATAATCAAGTGACTATAAAAGAGAGGATTTATCTTCATTACATTTGCCTGTGAATGAGAATTACTGCTTTATATCTGTAGTTTTTAATCTTGACCACTGATCTGAACAAATGATGAAACTGAAGCAAAAATAGATTCCCAACAGTGAATCAGAATCTCTGTTGATTTAATATAATAAATGTGTATTTTGAGAAAGCTTTACAAGTGATTCTGATATACAAAACAAAAAACTGAGAACTACTGGATTAATAATCTGCCTCCTTTACTAGACTCTAAAACAAAATTAAAATTACATGATAACCATGGCTAAAGGGATTGCATTTATGGTCGCATGTCCTGGTTTGGGTCTCTTGTCTTGTCATAATTAAAAGCATATTTTTTCACTCTACAAAGTGTCCTGATTTAGAAAATTAGATACAGATAATAGGATCATTCTAAATATATGGAAAATATACCACAGCCTTTTGAAAGTTAAAAGTTGATGTTGAAGAAAACATCAACATTCCTTTCATAAGAATTCCATCCATTATATTAATTCTACCATTACAATTCTAATACTCTGATGAACACAAATATCTAGATACCAAAGGAAAGCATTCTTTTGAAAGAAATGAAACAAGATGAAACCAGAGAGGGAGACAAACCGAGAGACTCTTAATCTTAGGAAACAAACTGAAGGTTGCTGGAGGGGTGGGAGGTAAGGGGATGGGATGGCTGAGTGATGGGGTGGGAAAAGGCACGTGTTGTGGTGAGTGCTGGGTGTTGTATAAGACTAATGAATCGCAGATCTGTACCCCTGAAACAAATAATACATTATATGTTAATTTAAAAAAAGAAAAGAAAGAAAAGCATTTTTTTTAGGTCGGCTCTATGCCCAATGTAGGGCCATACACTCACAACCCAGAGATCAAGGGTTGCATGCTCTACTAACTGAATCAACAAGGCACCCGAAGAAAAAGCATTCTTAAATACCACCAGTGAAATGGAAATTTGTCTGAAAAACTGAAAATATAAAAAGGTTACAGACAAGTATAATATTAAAATGTTATGAAGTTACTGTTATAAAACATCAGACATAATGAAGGCCTACAAGATAGAGGCCTTGTTGATATACTTCCACTGTTTTGGACCTCTTAGTGAAGATAAATAGAGAAATATGATTAGATCTGAGGTCCTTATAACCTTAAGCTCCTACTATTTGTGCATGTGATCTAGACACCTAAAATTATGTGAGGACTACTTTCAAAAATCACCCCTGTTAATCATCCAAACCCCTCCACGTACTTGGGAATTTATTTCAAGGTAAAAGTTACCAAATCCATAACCTCTAACAAGAGGTCAGCTGTCTTTGCAGTTTTTTATCAAGACAACATATTCATTTTGTTAGGCATAAATTTCACTGAACTGAACCCATACATATTAAAATGTGTTTGGGATACCGAAAGTGGTAAGTTCATAATGAATTTAAAATGTATTACTATTTCATTCCTGCATGAAGACTTGCATTTGACTTTTGTTTTAATGTGAAATTGGCTTCTTATGTCACTCTCCAGGAAGAAAATGGTACAGATCTAAGCAGATTCTAAAACATCAATACTACCACCCCTAAAGGCAGGAGATTTTTAGTCCTATAAGAAATTATGTCTTTAAAATGCTTAAACTTAAGAAACTGACTAAAAGCTAAAATGAATCACTTGGAATAATGAGAAGTTGTGACGTTTGGAAATGAAAAAAAGAAACTAAGATTCTTATATTTAGGATAGAGAATTAGAGTGTAACATTTCAGATGGTAGCTAGGGTAATAGCAAGTAATTTTAAAATATCTATCGTTTAGGGAATTTCCAAAGTTATCTAAAGACTTCTGCTTATTTCAGTTAAGGATCATTCTGTGACAGAGTCACAGAAAAATCTATAAAGATTTCCCAGTCTGATCAGTACTCTAATAAAATAATATCATGAAAGTAGGAAATAAAAGGGGTCAAATTTCAAAAAGGGAAAAGATTGGATTTTTTTACCAAATACCACCCTCTCCCATAAAGCAGCACAAGGCTTTGCAAAGGTCAAGCCAAATTTACATGAAATGGGTTTGGCGCATGCTCTCTTATACCAGGCAAAGCTTAAACTGGAGTAGTGCTGGAGAGATTTACGTTTTCTCCTCACCAGAAGATGTCGAGGTCTTTGTGGTTCAAATGCTGCTTCGGAGATGGAGGTCCCTGTGGATGAAGAGGATAATTCGGATGTAGCTAACTGAATGGACTAATGTTCTATTTAAGTTTTAATGTCTGATGGTGGATTCCAGTGATTTTTTTTAACTAAGTTGTTCTTTCTGGTTTTGGTAACTTTAAAGTTTTCCCAAGTAGACTGTTGATTGTTAGTGAACTTATTTGGGGGATTTTTTTCATAATGCTTAAAAAGTTCAGGGAGAAAGCTTTAATTTTTGTGAGAGAATAAGAGCAAAACAGACAAAAGACAGAAAAAGAATGAAGGAGAAATAACAGTGTGTATATTCAGTTGCTTAATACTGTAATCAGTTTTATTTCAGACCTAATTAGAGCCAAAACCCTGAATTTCAAAACCCTTGAATTCCATCTCCTATATGATCATGTATGCACATAAAATACTCTCACTGTATCCTTTTAGGACAGTAGCATTCATTCACTCTGTAAGGAGGATCTTCTACTCTGTGAATATTTTAACATTAAATTGGAAAGTTTACTAGCCAATGCCAGTAAATATTTTCTTTGAAGATTCCTCTCACTCAATTTCTTTCTAGACCACAGGCATGAAGATGAGCCCATCAGGTAATCTGCAAAGAAAAAGACTCCAGTCCTGCCTTTGACATGGACCTTTATTTCTCAAGGTTAAGCTTATTTTTCTTAGTAAAATTCCTGAGCAGGAACAATTCCCAAAAGGACGCATGGCAGTAACATTATGGAAATCCAGAACTCAATGAAAGGCATATTACTACTAGCTTTGTAAATAATCAAACACCTAATGGCAGCTAAAATTGTACTTTAGAAGTGTTCAAATTTCAAATGAAATGTTCAAAATAATTCTTTCATTTAAAGGCAGAGCCAGCCATCCACTGCACAGAGACATAACTATATTCATTCACATTCCAAACATAAGGGGAAGCTGAGCAGAACAAACAATAACAATCAAAGATTTCAAATAATAGCACTCACCAACACATTTTTCAGCCAGTTCACCTAAAAAAGTGTCTGACAATTTTGGATTCCAATCCCTGGTATGAATTTGTAAAATGTGTTTTCTTGCCTAAGAAAAAAAGGACAAATTAGTAAAATATCAACAACCTCTCAAATGTATTAGTTAGAACAAATTCATGCACTCACCATACCCCAGAAAAACAACTATTTTAAAAGAAATTTAAACACCATGGCATCCACATCAACTCTGATTCCCACAATAACAATACAGTAATGTGTAGGAGAGATCGTGTCTCTGTTTCACAAACTAAGGTATTTAATATTCTGAGAGGTGAAGGAATTGACTAATGGAACATATGGTTAAGTGACTGATCTTGACTGATTTAGAACAACATTCAAAACTAAGTTTCACTGTTTTATCACATCAGATCATTTTTACCATCTAAATACATAGGAACAACAAACTTTAATGTGTCTTATAAAATGTATAACCTTTTTTATTAAAATACAATTAACATACAGTGTTATAACGGTTTGAGACAAACAACATAATGATTCAACAATTCCATACATTACTCAGTGCTTTTTTTTTTTTAAAGTAAGTTCTACACCTAACATGGGGCTTGAACTCATGACCCTGAGATCAAGAGTTGCATGCTCTACCAACTGAGCCAGTAAGGCACCCCAAATAGTACTGACTTTTAAACAAACAATTGGGGCGCTTGGATGGCTCAGTCGTTAAGCATGTGCCTTCGGCTTAGGTCATGATCGCAGAGTCCCGGGATCGAGCCCTACACAGGGCTCCCTGCTCAGCGGGAAGTCTGTTTCTCCCTCTCTCACTCCCCCTGCTTGTGTTCCCTCTCTGGCTGTGTTTCTCTCCGTCGAATAAATAAATAAAATCTTTTTTTTTTTTTTTTAAGATTTTATTTATTTGGCAGAGAGAAACACAGCTAGAGAGGGAACACAGGCAGGGGAGTGAGAGAGGGAGAAGCAGGCTTCCCGCCTAACAGGGAGCCCGGTGTGGGACTCAATCCCAGGTCTCTGGGATCATGACCTGAGCCAAAGGCAGTGGTTTAACCAACTGAGCCACCCAGGTACCCCAATAAAATCTTTTAAAAAATAAACAAACTATAGATTTAGATTTCATAAAACTTTTGATTCTATCATACACATGAGTTATTACTGCCTGACAATGAGCTCAACAAGTAATTTAAAACTTGGAAGAAGTTTTAGTAGAAAAAATTTTCAATGAAATAAAGAAATATAATGCTTATTATTATCTTGTCAGTTAGTTGATGCCCTGGCATTTAATAAAGAACAAGGTGATATTTCGGTAAATATTAATTTAAATCATTTAAAAAAATCAATGTTTGAGCAATTCTACCTTGATTTTTTTTTTTTTAAATAACATTCTCTACCTTAAATCTAACCATATAGCACAATCAAAATTTTAACATCCTGGTTTCAAATTAAATGAAATTTCTTCTTCTTTCACAGTCAAAAAGAAACTGAAGTACTAAAAATCTATAATCGACTGATATTACCATCATGAAGAGTCATATCAGACGTTTATTTTCACTTTTGCCTTCTTTCAAGGAAAAAAACACTTCGTAAAACTTGAATGCACTCATTCCCTTAACACTGCTACTTGAGCTTTTAAGACAATAAAAGAGAGGGGTGCCTGAGAGGTTCACTTGAGCAGCCAGCTCTTGATTTTGGCTCAAGTCATCTTCGGGTCCTAGGATCAAACCTTACATGGAGTTCCACACTCAAGACTCTTTCTCTTTCTCTTTCTTCCTCTTGCCCCTACCCTCACTCATGTGTGCTTGCTCTCATTCTCTCTCTAAAATAAAAAATATATATAAATATTTAAAATAAAAAAAACTTTTTAAAAAAAAGAATATGAAAAAGCAAATTATAACCAAGACAATAATCTTATTAGCTTAATGAGGAATTTGGGATCCAGGAACAAAAAAGAACTTCAAAGTCATCGAGATAGATAAACCTTGCTCAAAAGTTGATAAAATTGGTAACAATAGCTATTGTTCTAATTCCAAACTCTAAGTTAGGTGTTCAGCTACCAAAAATAAAACAATGATGTCACACTTATTTTCTTCCAACTTGAAGTACCTCCCTGAAAAGCTACTAAAAAAAGTATAAAATCAAGGTCAAAAAAAATCATCCAAGAGCTTATATTCTCTAGAATATGACATTAATAATCTATTTGACCTCATTAGCAGCATAAGCATCACTTGTAGAAAACCCTTACAGAATTAGAAACACACCAAAAAAAACTCAGGCTGGAAGATTTCTCAAAAAAGATCTATTCTTGGCATGCCTGGGTGGCTCAGTCAGTTAAGTAGCTGCCTTCGGTTCAGGCGTGATCCCAGAGTCCTAGGATTGAGCCCCACATCAGGCTCCCTGCTCAGGGGAAGAGCCTGCTTCTTCCTCTCCCTCTGCCTGCCGCTCTGTCTACTTGTGCTCTCTCTCTCTGTCAAATAAATCTTGGGGGGGGGGGGATCTATTCTTATCCTGTCATTTTTCTTTTTTTTTTTTTTTTTTTTTTTTTTTTTTTTTTTTTTTTTTTTTTTTTTTTTTTTTTTTTTTTTTTTTTTTTTTTTTTTTAAAGATTTTATTTATTTGACAGAGAGAAACACAACCAGAGAGGGAACACAAGCAGGGGGAGTGAGAGAGGGAGAAGCAGGCTTCCCGCCGAGCAGGGAGCCCGATGTGGGACTCGATCCCGGGTCTCCGGGATCATGACCTGAGCCGAAGGCAGTCTCCCAACCAACTGAGCCACCCAGGTGCCCCATCCTGTCATTTTTCAAAGTAAGTAAAGCTTTAGAGGAACAAAATTAATTACTTAAGGTCAAAAGTTATTGTCAGGTCTCTTAAGACATTTAGTGCCTTGCTCTTTCTCTATATAATCAATCAGAGTCTTCCCTTCTTTATTGTAAGAACAAGAAATAGAAAAAGAAATTACTTAAATCAGAAATGCTTCATTATTCACTTTATATGGCATAGAGAGTAGTAAGTTATATTGTTTCCCCTATCCAACTATTACATGTCAGAGGCAAATACAAGCTGCTCATTTTGCAGGATTCATAAATACACACATAACACAACAATAATCCTAAGTGTTGATGATAGAGGAAAAGAAACAAAGGAAATTAAAAAGCATCACTGCCTCAAGATGGTATGTGCTATTTTATGCTAATAAAGAGTTAACAAAATTATTAAAATTTGAAAGAGTCAAGGCTTGCTTTTACTTTTTTTTTTTTTACACTTTTATTTGGCCAAACAGCAGGAGTCATGATACTCCACTGCCCGAACTAGAAGACTAATAAGACACTCGGACTGGCTCCCTTTAAATTAATGTCCCAAATGAATCCTTATCACTGCCTTTAATCCTTCCCTACAACATTCATTAGGTCTATCTCCTAACAGACTTGTTCAGTTTCTCTGTCTTCACATAAGCTTCTCATTTGGACCGTAGTTTCTAATTCACTGAGAAACCTGAAGCACTCAGAAGAAAACTTCCAGGGACACTCAACATTGAGTTTGTCCACCATTTGTACCCATAATATTCTGTCTTCTCCCTAGTATCACAAACAATCCAATTCCTATCTAAAGTCATTCTCGCCACTCATGTAGTAAATGCTATGGCCCCTCCTGCTTATAAAGGACACATTGTGATAATTCTTCTTTCTCAATTTCATCACAAAATTTCCTTCTCTACTGCCTATTTGTCCCAGCTGAAAAATAAAACACTTTCTCTTGCCTCCAATTCCCTCAACATCTATCACTTCCTTTCATAACAGAACTCTTTGGAAAACTTACTTTCCATCTGTCTCCAATTCCTCTCCTGCTCTCTCTTAAGCTAACCATACCCCAGGCAAGGTTTTTTTGCACCCCTGCACCCACCACTAAGTCAACCTGCTCCCATCTAGGTTCACTGAGAACCCATATAATGCTAAAAACAATGGCCAATTTTCTTATCTGACTTAATTTAGCAACATATGGCAAAGTTAGTCACACAGTCTAATGAGTAAGTTCTGCTGCTTTTAATTAAATATGACATCATGGTCATTTCTAAGAAAATCTGCACATTCAGTTCTTATTCATAAACTCACTAATACTTTAAAAACATTGTTTTTATGGGAATACAGCTCTTTTGGCTAACTAAAGACATATAACCTACCATCCAAGATAATTACTACACTCTAAATCTAAAACTAAAGAAAACAATAAGCAAGCATTTTAGTAACCTAATCAAGAGTTTTTCTCTTCCTAAAAGTCATAAATGTTCTAATAGCTGTTAAAAGACTAAATTATTCAACCATTTTTTAGAATTACTAAGTACAAAATTTTTAAAATGAAAGTTCATAAAATACCATTCTCCAAGTGTATATATGCTTCATAACTGAGTCATAAGTGAATCTTCGTATATTAAAAACAGAAACTTTTACCTTTTGATCAGGCAGGTTGAAAAGGAATTCTCTGTCAAAACGACCCGGTCTCCTAAGAGCAGGATCTATAGAATCAAGTCTGTTTGTAGCACCAATAACAACAATTTCACCCCTATTATCTAATCCATCCATAAGAGCAAGAAGAGTTGACACTATAGAGCTGTAACAAAAGTTTCAAACAAAATTATAAATTAAAAAAAAAAATTTGTAAAAACTGTGTGTTTATACTAAACTTTATCAGTCTTAAATGCTAATAAAATTATGGTATGACTAAGTCAATGTAAAATAAGTACAGAAATAATTTTTAAAAGTATTAAAACACATTAATAGACATTAAAGCACAGAAACAACAACAAAAGAGATAAGGACTTCATCAAAATTAACAATTTTGCACTATTAGAAAAATGAAAAGGCACCTAAAGAACGGGAGAAAATATTTGCAAATTATATACCTGATAAGGGTCCAGGATCCAGAATATACAAAGAACACTTACAACTCAACAATATAAAGAAAACTGACCCAACTTAAAAACAGTCAAAAAATTTAAATAGGCATTTCTCCACAGAAGCTATACAAAGGGCCCATCATCAGGGATATCCAAATCAAAACCAAATGAGGTGTCACTTTAAAGTTTGTTTGTTTTTTAAGATGTTACTTATTTACTTGACAGAGAGAGAGAGAGTACAAACATGGGAAGCAGCAGGGACAGTGAAAAGCAGGCTCCAGCAGAGCAGAGAGCCCAACGTGGAATCAATCCCAGGACCCTGGGATCATGACCCAAGGAAAAGGCAGACACTCAACCGACTGAGCTATCCAGGCACACCAAGGTACCACTTTAAACCCAGGAGGGTGCTAATACTCAATAAGACAAATAAGATGTATTGACAAGGATGTAGAGAAATGGAAACATTCACACACCGCTTGATGGGAATATAAAATGGTATACCTCTTTTGAAAACAGTCTGACAGTTTCATCAACTATTAAACGTACAGTTACCATATGATCCAGCAATGTTCATAAAAGACTGTATACAAATGTTCACAGAAGCTTTATTCACAATAGCCAAGAAGTGGAAGTAATGCAAATGGTCAACAACTGATGAATGGATAAAGAAAATGTGTAGGGGCGCCTGGGTGGCTCAGTTGGTTGGGCGACTGCCTTCGGCTCGGGTCATGATCCCGGAGACCCAGGATCGAGTCCCACATCGGGCTCCCTGCTCGGCGGGAAGCCTGCTTCTCCCTCTCTCACTCCCCCTGCTTGTGTTCCCTCTCCGGCTGTGTTTCTCTCTGTCAAATAAATAAAATCTTTAAAAAAAAAAAAAAAAAGAAAGAAAATGTGTATACCATACAATAAAATATAATTTGTCAGTAACAACAAATGAAGTACTGATAGATGCTATAATACAGATGAAACTTGAAAACACTGGGCTAACTGAAAAAAGCCAGGCACAATAGTCCCCATACTTCATGATTCCATTTATATGGAATATCCAATAGGCAAATCTATAGAAACACAATGTATATTAGGAGTTGCCTAGGATTTGGGGGGGACTGAAGAGAGGTTGGAGAGTGTTAGCTAAAGGTTAAAAGGTTTCTTTCTGGGGAGATGAATATGTTCTATTATTGATTATAATGATGGTTACACAACTCTGGAAATACACAGAAAGAACAGTTTAAATGACTGAACTGTGTGACATATGAAAACTATCTCAATAAAACTTTTTTTTTTAAGTTTTTTGTTTTGTTTAGTTTTTTTAAGATTTTATTTCTTTATTTGACAGAGAGAGATCTCAAGCAGGCAGAGAGACAGGAGGAAGCAGGCTTCCTGGTGAGCAGAGAGCCCGACATGGGCCTCAATCCTAGGACCCTGGGATCATGACCTGAGCCGAAGGCAGAGACTTTAACCCACTGAGCCACCCAATGCCCTCAATAAAACTTTTTTTAAAAAAAGAAATATAGGGGACGCCTGGGTGGCTCAGTTGGTTAAGCGACTGCTTTCAGCTCAGGTGATGATCCCGGAGACCCGGGATCGAATCCCACATCAGTCTCCCTGCTTGGCGGGAAGCCTGCTTCTCCCTCTCTCACTCCCCCTGCTTGTGTTCCCTCTCTGGCTGTGTTTCTCTCTGTCAAATAAATAAGATATTAAGGTGGCGCCTGGGTGGCTCAGTTGGTTAAGCAACTGCCTCCAGCTCAGGTCATGATCCCGGAGACCCGGGATCGAGCCCCGTATCGGGCTCCCTGCTCGGCAGGAAGCCTGCTTCTCCCTCTCTCACTCACCCTGCTTGTGTTCCCTCTCCAGCCATGTTTCTCTCTGTCAAATAAATAAAATCTTTAAAAAAATAATAAAATAAAATATTAAAAAAAAAAAAGAAAAGAAATATAGGGGCACCTGGCTGGCTCAGTCTGTAGAATGTGACCTGAATCTCTGGATTGTGAATTTGAGCCCCACATTAGGTGCAGAAATTACTAAAATTTAATTAATTATAAAAAAATTTTTAAAGAAATAATAAAAGTGTTTTAATAGACAGCAATCTTGGGGGGGGCTCTATGTCTGGCAGTTTATACGGTGTTTGGAGTTCCTATAGAATTACATTTGCATTATTATTATACTTATGGATGATTTCTTTAGAATGACTACTTTTTTAACTAAGTTCAATTCAAAATCATATTGTGCATATTTTAGTTTTTGAAACTATGAAACATTTCTGAATAAAAATGTTGCATGTCTAATTATAACCAAAAGTGTAGTTCCAGTAACAAATGTCTTCCCAGTGTTTTTTGTTTTCACTTCTATCCCTTTATTCTTACTGCTAATACCTGCCTGAAATAACTTCTCCAGTATGCTCAGTAAGTTAAAGAAACCATTCTCACTCCCAAATAAACTGTTCTAAATGTTTGTCAAAACTATAAATGGGACCAAAATGCTAGAGACCCAGTGTACATGTATAGTGAGGATTTGTGCTTGTTCTTTGCATTAAATAAATGAAACTTAATGATATAAGTGTCTCACTTCAGATATAAAGGGTGCAAAATAAGCATCGCTAAGTGTAAGTTCATATTTAACCTCAAATTTTTTCCTTGGTACATTCCAATCACAGATAGGTATTTCAAGTATTAAGATTTATCAGCATTTTGGGGCATCTGGGTATTTCAGTCTAACTGAGCATCTGACTCTTGATTTCAGCTCAGGTCATAACTTCGGGGTCTTGATATCATACCTCAAATCCGGTTCTGCACTGAGCAGGGAGTTTGCTTGAGATTCTCTCTTCCTGTCCATCTGCCCCTCCCACACCCTATCATACAAATAAATACCTCTTTTTTTTTTTTAAGATTTTATTTATTTATTTGACAGAGAGAAACACAGCGAGAGAGGGAACACAAGCAGAGGGACTGAGAGAGGGAGAAGCAGGCCTCCTGCCAAGCAGGAAGCCTGACGTGGGGTTCGATCCCGGGTCTCCGGGATCATGACCTGAGCCGAAAGCAGTCGCTTAACCAACTGAGCCAACTAGGCACCCCCCTTTTTATTTTAAAAGATTGTATTTATTTGACAGAGAGAAACACAGCCAGAGAGGGAACACAAGCAGGGGGAGTGAGAGAGGGAGAAGCAGGCTTCCCGCCGAGCAGGGAGCCTGATGTGGGACTCGATCCCGGGTCTCCGGGATTATGACCTGAGCCAAAGGCAGTCGCTTAACCAACTGAGCCACCCAGGCGCCCCATGACCTCTTTTTAAAAAAAAAAAGATTTTATTTATTTGACAGAGAGACACAGCGGAGAGAGGGAACACAAGCAGAGGAAGTGGGAGAGGGAGAATCAGGTCTCCCGCTGAGCAGGGAGCCGGGTGGGGGGCTCAATCCCAAAACTGATCATGACCTGAGCCAAAGGCAAACACTTAACGACTGAGCCACCCACGCGCCCTGAATAAGTACATCTTAAAAAAATATATTTATCAGAATTTTTAAGTGTTTTCTAGAAGGGTTTTTCAGAAAACAAGTCTCAACCACGGCCAGAAACAGAATTACAACCTAGCTAAGATTCTACCAAAAGCTGTCTTCTTCAGAAAAATCAAATGACAAGCACCTAGATCAAAATCCTTTACTAACCCTTATTAACATTTAAAATAAAGTCCAAACTACTTAATACTATATTCAAGGCCTACTTGCCTGCCCTAACCCTTTCTCCTCCATATCTTCTCAAATTATCTGTATTACCTTCAAATATGGATCTAAATAAAATCAACTGGAATTGTTTCATATGGTGTGAAGAAGGATCCAGTTTTATTTTTTCACCAGATACCCAATTCTCCCAGCATTACTCATTGAAAAGGTCATCCTTTCCCAACAGTACTGCATTGCCTCTTTTACTATAAATCAAGCATCCATATATGCATAGATTTATATATGGCTCTGAAGTCTGTTCCATTTGTCTTTTGGTCTAGTCTTCCACCAACATCAAGTTAGCTTAACCTTAAGAGGCCTTAATAACCACTAGAGCAAATATTCCCCCTTGTTCTTCCACAAAAGTCTTCACTATTCTTATTCCTTTTTATTTCCATATACATTTAAGTCATTTTGTCAAATCCCACCCCCAAAAGGTTGTAATTTTGAACAGGATTATACTGAATCTATTGATAAATATGGAAGAACAAACAACTTCCAACTTATGTACATGGTATTTCTCTCCATTTATTTAATCTCTAATGTTTCTGAATCAAGTTTTATTCTTTTCTCCAAAGATGTACTTGAAACTTAAGTTATTCCTAGTATCTTTTCTAAATGAGTTTTTAAATAGTAATTTTACATTTTTTTTAAGATTTTTTTTTTTTTATTTATTTGACAGAGAGAAACATAGCCAGAGAGGGAACGCAAGCAGGGGGAGTGAGAGAGGGAGAAGCAGGCTTCCCGCCGAGCAGGGAGTCCGATGCGGGACTCGATCCCGGGTCTCCGGGATCATGACCTGAGCCGAAGGCAGTCGCTTAACCAACTGAACCACCCAGGCGCCCCATTAATTTTACATTTTTATGCAGAAAAATGGTACACAGAAAGGCAAAATTCTTTATAATGACTGGTTTAACTTTGCTAGATGCTCATTACTACATCCAAGAAGTTATCTAGAGACTACTTTGAAATTTCTACATACATAATTATATAATCTATAAATAGTATTGTTTATCCCTCTCCATTACACACACCTCATATTGTTTTGTCTTACCAACTACATGGATTGGGATCTATGTAGAGCGTTGATCAAAAGTGTTCACAGCCATGCTTGTACAACTGTCATATTAGAAGTTTTCATCTTTCGGGGCGCCTGGGTGGCTCAATTGGTTAAGCAACTGCCTTCGGCTCAGGTCATGATCCCGGAGACCCGGGATCGAGCCCCACATCTGGCTCCCCGCTCGGGGAGAAGCCTCCTTCTCCCTCTCTCACTCCCCCTGCTTGTGTTCCCTCTCTGGCTGTGTTTCCCTCTGTCAAATAAATAAATAAAATCTTAAATAAAAAAAAAGAAGTTTTCATCATTCAACATTAAAAAAATAAATAAAAAGTCAAAGACCTTTTCAGACATGGAAAAGCTGAAAGGATTTATGCCCTGCAGATCTACACTGTAAGAAACGCAGGCAGAAAGAGAGTTATAGCACATAGAAATAGAGATAGCTACAAAATAAGGAAGATCAGAAATGGTAACTACATGAATAATTCTTTAAGGATGATGATGATGACTACTGTTATTAGTATTATTATTTAAATCTCTTTAAAAGATTGTATGGTGTAAAAAATATATGACAACAACAGCACAAATCCCAAGAAAGAAAAAAATACAAGGGTTTTCCGCTGTATGTGAAATGACATATTTGTCACTTTAAAGTAAATGATGACAAGGTAAAAATACATACTATAAACCTTAAAGCCACATGAAATAATAAAACATAATAAGCTAACACAAGAAATATAATGGAGGGGTGCCTGGGTGGCTCATCTGGTTAAGCATCTGCCTTCAGCTTAGGACATGATCCCAGGACATTGGGCTCCTTGCTCAGCAGAAAGTCTGCTTCTCCCTTTCCCTCTGCCTGCTGCTCCCCGCTGCTTGTGCTCTCTCTCTGTGTCAAATAAATAAATAAAATCTTAAAAAAAAAAAAAAAAGATTTTTTTTTTTTTTACAGAATCATAATTTTTTTTTACAGAACCATAAAAAAGTGTTCAACTAATCAAAGGACAGAAGAACAAGAGGGAAAAAACAGAACAAGGAACAAATGGACAAACAGGTTAACAATCATCAAGATAATAAATTTAGGGGCGCCTGGGTGGCTCAGTTGGTTAGGCGACTGCTTTCAGCTCAGGTCATGATCCCGGAGACCCGGGATCGAGCCCCACATCGGGCTTCCTGCTCGGCGGGAAGCCTGCTTCTCCCTCTCTCACTCCCTCTGCTTGTGTTCCCTCTCTGGCTGTGTTTCTCTCTGTCAAATAAATAAAATCTTTAAAAAAAAAAAAAAAGATAATAAATTTAAACCTAACTATCAATGGCCACATGAAATATAATGCCTATTTTGGGGAGAAACAGGTATATTCATTATCTTGATTAGAGTTATGGTTTCATGGGTATATACATATGTTAAAATTTGTCAAGTGTACTCTTTAAGGCTGTCAATATCACATATATAGAGAGTATATTTTATATGTCAATTATATCTCAATAAAAATATCACCAGTAAAATAAAAAGGAGATTCTAAAATATCTTCAAAAACGCTTTTTAAAAAGTCAGGAAAGGAAAAACAAAAAGAAAACAACTGACAGAAACAAAACAAATATGGTTGTTCTTTAATTCACCCATGTCAATAATTACATAAATATTTATGGACTGACTAAACAAACTAAATAGAGTGTCAGATTATGAAAACAACAGCCAATACACCTATTTTAAAAATACCCCAGGAGCATCTGGGTGTTTCAGTTGGTTAAGCAGCTAACTCTAGGATCATGGGATTGAGCCCTGAGTTGAGTTCCATGCTCACTGTGGAGTCTGCTTGATATTCTCTCTCTCCCTCTCCCTTTGCCCCCTCCCCACTCACATGCACACACATTCTCTCTCAAATAAATAAATCTTAAAAAAAAAAAATCATGAGCAAATTTTAAGAGCTAGGAATACTAACATTGTAAAAGAAAATAGAATTGTTGACAAATTGGTTTAGGCAATTATTCTCAAGACACAAAAAATACGTATATAAATTTAAATAATGGGCTTCACCAAGATTAAAATCTTGTGCTTTCCAAAAATCATAGTTAAGCAAACAAAAAAGTGCCAGACTAGTAGAAAATTTTTCAAAACACAGCCCTGGGCGCCTGGGTGGCTCAGTGGGTTAAAGCCTCTGCCTTCAGCTCAGGTCCTGATCTCAGGGTTCTGGGATCAAGGCCCACATCAGGCTCTCTGCTCGGCAAGGGGCCTGCTTCCTCCTCTCTCTCTCTGCCTGCCTCTCTGCCTACTTGTGATCTCTCTGTCAAATAAATAAAACCTTTAAAAAAAAAACAAAAACAAAAACACAGCCCTGACAAATGATTTCTCTTGAAAGTGTATAAAGAAATTGTATAATACAATAAGACTTATAATCTGATCTTTTTTTTAAAAGAGGAATAAAATATTTTAAGATATTTAACAACAGAAAATATATTATATGGGCAATAACCACATACTAAGATGCTCAATATTATTAAGTCATCAGGTCATCAGGAAAATTCAAATTAATCCACTACTACACGCCCATTAGAATGGCTAAAGTTAACAAGAATAACGTTACCAAATATTGGCAAGGAGGAAGAGCAACCCAAGTTCTCAAACATTACAGGTAGGAACATAAATTGGTACAACCACTTGGAAAAAAATATCAATTAAAATATACATTTACCATAGCATCTAGCCATTCATCTCTTAGATATTTACCCAACAGAAATGAAAACATATGTGCACACGAAAATACTGATGCAAATGTTCATAGGAGCATTATCAGGACAGCCAAAAACAGAAGTGAACTAAAGCTCCATCAGATAGATTAACAGATATGATAAATTGTGGTACATATATAAACTCTCCCTCAGTCTCTTTGTCCCTCCTCCCTTCCCAAGGAATACTACTCAGAAATGTTAAAGAACAAAATACGAATATATATGACATGGATAAATTTCAAAAATATGCTAAGTCAGGATTAGGCAATTTTTCTGTAAAGGGCCTGAAAGCAAACGTATTTAAATTTTGCAAGAGGCTATACAATCTTTCTCTCACAGCTACTCATTCAACTCTGCTTCTGAAGCACAAAAGTAGCTATATATAATGCAAAACGTACAAACATGAATATGTTCCAATAAACTTTACAGAAACAGGCAAAGGCTAGATTTGGCCCAAAGGTCAATGTTTGCTGACCTCTGAACTAAATGAAAGGAGTTTTCCTCAAGGACACAGGTCACACTTTATAAGCTTCCTAGCACTTACCCAAAGACTAAGGTTAACTACCATGTCAGTGAGTGAAAAGAATCGAACATAATCAGATTAAGAAAAATCACCTGTGAATCTGATCTTGCCTGCTGGACCGAACTGGAGCTAATCCATCTATTTCATCAAAAAATATTATAGAAGGTCTCATCAAATATGCCTAGGATAAAAAGAAAACAAATGTTATTTATATTAGTTTTCATTTTTACATTTTATTATTGTATTTTCTTAACAGGTAAAATTAAAAAATGGTACAACCTGCAGCAGCTAAGAAAGATACAATAAAAATGAAATCTCCTTACCACCAGTCTCCAACCACAAGCCCTCTCCCAGCAATCACTGTTCTGTGTTTATTCTTCCAAACATGTCGTTATACACATATACAAAAATGTACTTTTAAACATTATATTTTTATTTGATGCATTTTAAGCACAGTATACACATTGCTTTTATCAAATAACACACTCTATTTATATAACAATATATTTTAATTAGCTTCCACCTAAGTACATGAAGATCTACTTCATTCTTTTTTGATAGTCACAACATGCCCTACTATATGGGTATGCTATGATTAAACTCATCTTCTATTTGTGGACATTCAGGCTATTTTCAATCTTTTCCTACTATCAACAATGCTTGAATAAGTATTTGTGTATGTTTAACATTTCATATAAATATAAACATTATCAATATAATAACCTTTTTGAGACGTTATTTATTTGACAGAGAGATAGAGAGAGAGCACAAGCAGGCAGAGTAGCAGGCAGGGGGAGAGGGAGAGGCAGGCTCTCCACTGAGCAGGGAGCCCAAGACGGGGCTCGATCCTGAGCCGAAGGCAGACGCTTAACCAACTAGGCCACCCAGGCACCCCAATAAATTTTAAAAGTGGTTTAAAAGGCAAATGTCACTTCTAATTTAGTTAGATATTTTCAAACTGCCTTCCACTGATCTACCAATTTACCCCCTCACCAGTAATATTTAAGAAACCACACTAACAATATATTATCAAACTTCTCCATCTTGACTAATTTTTTAGGGTAAAAATCTCATTTCATTTTAATTTTTATTTCTATTACCAATAAAAATAAGCACTTTTCATATCTTTAAGAGCCATTTATACTGCTCTTTTAATCAAAGTTCTGTTCATATCCTTTGCCAATTTTTCTATTGGATCATTGGTCTTTGGCTTAGTCATTTCAAGGAGCTATTTATTTTAAAAATTTGACCTCTGTGAAAGAAAATGCAAAAATTGGAGCAACCAGATGGCTCAGTCATTAAGCGTTTGCCTTCGGCATAGGTAATGATCCCGGAGTCTCGGGATCGAGCCCCACATGGGGCTCCTTATTCAGCAGGAAGCCTGTTTCTCTCTCTCTCACTCCCCCTGCTTGTGTTCCTCCTCTAGCTGTGTTTCTGTCACATAAATAAAATATTAAAAAAAAAAAAAAGGAAATACAAACATTTGCAAGAGAAACATTTAAATATTTATCTTTTGGTTTTACTTATGGTATTCTGTTGCAATGCAGAATCTAAAAAGGAAATTCATACAGAAGATCTTTTCTTCCATAGCTAGACTCTCCCTACTCTAAGATCAGAAACAAAAACTCTCCAGAGTTTTCTTCCATTACTTTCACAGTTGTCAATTTTCACTTAAATCTTAAATCAAGCAGGAACTTAACGAAGATGAAATATATATATATATTAGATTACAAATGAAAAGTCTTTATATTAGATAATTTATGTTTTAGAATTACTTACAGCAAATTCTTGGTTCATAGGAATGTCAAATTACTAAAAACCAGATATGAATTTCCCATTTCTTTCTTACTGACATGATATGCATTAAACATCCAGTATTTTCTAATAATTTAAAATGGGGGGGGGAGCGGTGAGGAGGGTTAGAGGGAGGAGAGAGAGAATTTTAAGCAGGCTCCACACCCAGTGTAGAGGCCAACTTGAGTGAGGCTCAATCTCATAACCCTGAGACCATGACCTGAGCTAGGATGCTTAACCAACTGAGCCAGCCAGGCAACCCCTAATAATTTAAAATGAAGGGCATTTCAACTATAAAACTTAGGTTTTGGGAAAAAAAACCTTTATAAAACTAGAATTATTTAGTAAGAGAAAAACAGGAGAGCCTGGCTGGCTTAGTGAGTAGAGCATGGTTCAGTCAATAGAGCACGTGACTCTTGCTGTCCAGTTCATGAGTTCAAGCTCCACACTGGGTGTAGAGATTACTTAAATAAATAAATAAACAAACTTAAAAAAAAAAAGAATAAAGATTTGATCATCATTTTTATATACACAAAACACACAGCTGTTTTTCAGAACTAAAGCCTTACAGAACTTAATACCAAACTATAGTATATTACATGCTCTCCATTGTGCTAAACACTTTATATACTTCCTTTCTGTGAAATCTCACAGCAATCCATTGAGAATGACATTATTTCCCTAACAGAAGAGGCAAGAATCAGATGTTTTCATTTATTTCACGTTATATACTAAATAATAAAGCCACATGGTAAACATTTTTCTGACACCAAAGAGCAACCTCTTTTTTTTTAAGATTTTATTTATTTGAGAGAGAGAGAGAATACAAGTAGGCTAGGGGGTGTATGACAGAGGGAGAGGGAAAAGCAGGCTCCCTATACAGCAGGGGTCCCAGATCCCAACATGGGGTTCATCCCAGGACTCTGGGATCATGATGCAAACCACTGAGCCACCCAGGCACCCCCAAAGGCCAAACTCTTAGCCAATATATTATACCACCTTCATTTCATTTAGTGCATAAATCATGTCCTTAATTTAAGAATGTGGACGCTTTCATTTAAAAAGACAATAATGGGGGCGCTTGGGTGGCTCAGTGGGTTTAAGTGTCTCCTTCAGCTCAAGTCATGATACCAGGGTCCTGGATTGAGCCCCATAACAGGCTCCCTGCTCAGCAAGGTGTCTGCTTCTCCCTCTCCTCTCCACTTAGGCTCTTTTTCGCTTTCTCTCTCAAATAATATTTAAAAAATTTAATGAAAAAATGAAATCAATAATTAAAAAGACAACATGGGAGTGTCTGGGTGGCTCAGTCAGTTAAGCGTCCAACTCTTGATTTCAGCTCAGGTCATGATCTTGGGACTGTGGGATCAAGCCCTGTGTCAGGCTCCATGCTCAGTAAGGAGTCTGCTGGAGCTTCCCTCCCTCTGACTCTCCCCCTAACCCGCGTTCTCAATCTCTCTCTCTCTCTCTCTCTCTCTCTAAAATAATAAATAAAACTTAAATTTTAATAAGATAATAATGACTATCAGCATTAACTTACACTATAG
>PITA01004547.1:0-12584 GCA_004023965.1 Spilogale gracilis
GAGAGAGAGAGAGAGAGAGAGAGAGAGAGAGAGAGAGAGAGAGAGAGAGAGAGAGAGGAGAGAGAGAGAGAGAGAGAGAGAGAGAGAAAAAGAAAGACAGGTCCCTACCATGTGCATGGGAGATAAGCCATGTGGCCAAATAACACATTACTGACGACAATGGATTTAGAACAGCTAGACCAGTGTCCCAAACCTGAATTGAGTTTTAGTCCTGTTACTAAAGGATGTGGCTTTATATTCAGGATGACACAGAGCTCTGGAGACGAGTGGGTAGGAGATGGCAACTCAGGAAAAGGGAACTGTTTGGTTTGCCATGTTATTTATGAATATTCAATTTTGCTCTAGAAAATGAGAGAAAAATTAAGTATAGAAGCAAGTAACTTATGGAATTTTTAAGACACAGAATGAATAGAACATATGTGGGTTGAATATAGAGCAAATGAGAACATTACTCATAGACAAGGAGTGAGAAGACCGAGTAAACCTTAAATATTTATAAGGCGTGGATCATGTCTTTTCTAGATTGAAGCAACGTCACTCCTATGTTGGCCACTCAGTGGTGATGCCCCAAGAAACACAGATAAGACTCAAGCTGCTCAGCAATTTCGGAGGGGCTGCAGTGTGAACAGGTGTACTGGGCCCCGAGTCTTCCCAATGGAGGCAGTTTGTACGTTTCCTTCAGGCCCTTCCAGCAGCCCCCCGCGGCTGGCCTTCAGTGCTGACCTCAGCAGTCGCACCAGTGGAGAAAGAACAACAAGAATGTTGTGACCCAGGATTCAGGAAGCGTGATCCTTCTACCTGCTGGCATCGGTCCTACGTGTGTTCACCTGTCCTGTCTCTTTGCCTTGCTTCTTTCCAGTGTGTATTCCAACTTGATGAAATAAAGGCCGTGATTCAGGCATCTTTGTTTGTCCTGTGAGCCCCCCTGTCGGGTGACCTCCAGGGGAGGCTGCCTGCAGGCACAGTCAGAAGCTGCCATCGCCTTCAGGTAGTTTTGCAAATGTCAAGGGAGTTGTAGCTCAGGCCTCCTGGAAGCAAAGCCCAAGACATAAGTTCATAGGCAAGTGGTTTATGAGGGGGTTCTGTCTGGAGACAAAGTCTGTGGGGAAGTGAGAAAAACAGGATGGGAGAAAGGAAGAGGTCACACAAAGATGGGGTTCAACTGAATAGTATAACCTCAGCCTGGTCCCACGGGCAGTATGTAGGTCTGACCTTCCTGGAGTTGACAGGGCCAGGCTTTTGTACCTGGGGTCAGGGAATGGATGTGCCAGCCGAGGAAAGGGGGTCTGGGTCGGGCACCAGCAGCATCTGCTACAGGTGGTCAGTCTGAACTCCCCTTCCAGGTGGGTTACAGTGGCAGGGGGGGAAGAGAGAACTTAGCTGGTTGGGAAAGTTGTGGAAGAAAGGACTGGAAAGGCGTGGTGCCATATGACTTGGAAGGCTCTGAAACCAAAGCATGAAGTTAACACCTGATTCCAAGGGCAGGAAGCCCTAGGGAGCCACAGTGTGTTCTTGAGCATATGTGGGATTTGGAGCAATGTTTAAAGAGAGCCATACGATAGTGGTATGTGTTGGGAGGAAGCTGCTGGCAAGGAGGGCAACTGGGCCTGGTCTGGACACTATTACAGGGAGTTTCAAGCAGCTCTCTCCTTGACAGCCTTTGGGCAGCTCTGTGCACTCAGAAGTCTACTTAACCAGACCAGTCTAGTTCTGCAGCCCTCCTCCTGGTCTCAGCTTGATCTGATTCTCTTAAGAATCAGCCTGGTCCTGAAGGAAAAAGGACTGGTACCAATCCCCAGGAGGTAGGCCTCCCTAGGCTAGGTTAGGGGTGGGCAGGGGTGAGGAGAGGTGCATTGCTGAAGGTTCTCCCTTGGAGAAGAACATCTCATAGAAAGCTCAGCACCAATCGAGGCCGGCTGCAGAGGGCTGATTCCGGCTGGTGTTGTACACACTGAGATGGCTCCAAGTAAGCATACCGGATCTCTAAGAAATACAGAGCTTTTAAACCTCCAGTTTTTGTCTGAAGCACTGTGCCCACCTGAGCAGCGGTAGGTTGGAGATTCTTGGCTTCAGACCAAGCCAGCCTCCAAACAATGATCCCTCCTCAAGGCAGAGGGTTTGCATGTCTATCAAAACTTTAAGGGCAGCGGTTCCTAAACTCTCACATGCCAAAACACTAGGTGGAGTGTGGGTACTGAAAACCCACACATCTGGAAGGGGGTGCGGTGTGGAATTTACATTCTAAATAAGTATGCTTGTGCCGGGGATCAGGCTGTGAAAGGGTCCTTACTCGGGAGAGGGAAGATCCAGCACTGATTTACTCAGGAAACACAGCAGCCTTGTGAAGTAGATGATGTTATTTTCCTTACTCTCAATTTATAGATGGATCAACTTAGGCTAAAAGGATTTAACTACACTTCCAAACTCTCAGAACTAGTAAATGACAAAGCTAGGTTTCTAATCCACTCACGTCAAGCCTGTGCTGCTGTCTGAGAGTTGGAGAAAGAATAATAGGGGATCTAGCTGGTTGCATACGTATGCAGACTCATCTCCTGACACCCCCCAATCTGAGCCCCCCCGGAGCCAGGTCAATAGTACCAGAGAGGAACAGGCTAGGTTGTGCCGCAGTAACGAATGAGCCATCCGGGCCATTGCTTGCTCACACGATATGGCCAGCAGGGGGCTCTATTCATTATAGTCACTCAGGGATCCAGGCTGGGAGAAGCTTCAGGTTGACATGTGTTTCTAGAATTGCAGGGGTAGAGAAAGAGGACACTGGCTCTTGAACCATGCATTTCTGTCTGGAAGTGAGTGGGAATCACTTCTGCACAAATTTCAGTGTCCAAGCAAGTCCCGTCGCCATGCCTGAGTTCGTCAGGGTGTGGGAATGTAAACGAGAATGTAGCCCGCCACACCAACATCCACTCATAGGAGCCTGAACATCCCTTCTTTACTCATGTCTTTGCACAGGCCGTTCCATCTGCTTGTTCCACCTGTCCTGTCTCTGCTTCTCATCAACTCAGTGTCTAGTTCTAGACTCCCTGCCACCAGTTCTGAGCAGCCTTTCCTCATCTGTCCGGGTCTCCAGCCACCCCTCTCCCGACCAGGACCCTGGCTGATCTCTATTAGGACACACACGATGTGGCATTGTGACTGTCAGCTTGTCTGTCCTCCACCTCCTGGACTGTGGGCTCCTGGGAGACAGGCATGTGCCCTGGTGACAGGCCTTGCAGCTCTAGCCCCTGGGAGGCAGGGGGCATGCAGGGGCTCAGGGGCAGCAGAGGAGAGTGATGAAGAGCTGGATTGTGGGGCTTGTAGGAGCTGCCCCTCTCCTTTTCCCACAGGAACAGGATATGTAGGAGCTTCAGAAAATGGGGAAGAGGAAGGTAAGACTTCTGTGACTTTGGGATGAGCCAACTGCACATAGGAGAAGGAAAACCCCTGCAGCGGGGGCTTTTTCCAAAGCTTCATTGCCCCATCATGGAAAGACTCACCTCAAACCGGGGTTAGTCACTGCCCGGAGCTGGCTGTGTCACCACAGGGTGAATTTCAAGAGACCCAGAAAAGGACATTCTGCAGCTGGGGGAAAATCCTTGCTGTCCCCTCTCTGGGGCCCCTGGGGTCCATTAGAGGTAGTCGTTAGCCAAGGCAGGTGATAGTGGTCTCTTCAGAGCAGCTTTCCCTGAGTCCTGTCATACCACTGGGGAAGGCTATTTGGGTTCAAGAGCAGGGGATTGAGGCCTGCTCAGCAAGGGCACTAGCCTGACTCCGATGTGCAGCTCTGCAAGGTCTGGGTCACTAGCTGGCTGCCCACACCTGGAGTGACTGCACAATCGGATCCCTGAAGTGTCCCACCTGCAGCCAGATGGCTCTGAGACCGATGAGGGTGTGAGGAGAGTCTGGGATGACAAGTACTCACAAGAGGATGGGAGTGGGATACAGTGGTCCTGGGGTCAAGCTGTAAGCCCCTTGAGGGCTGAGGGCAGGTCTCATTTCTGTCTCATCCCTAGAGCCTGTTCTGACAACGGTCAGCATGGTCCTATATAACAGAGTCCTCTCCTCCCTGCTCACCCCTGCTTATGTCTTCAGACCTCACCTCCCCCTACTCTTCTTTCCGCTCCGGGCACACTGATTCATGGCTCTTCCTGCATCATGTGTCCCTTGTGTCACGGCCTTTGCATCTACTGTTCTGAACTGCTCTTCCCCAGAAATCCACAGGCTTGTCAGTCAAGTCAGGTCTCTGTCCAAATCTCACCTTGTCGGAGAGGCCTCTGGGACCAGTGTGGCCTTGGGGCCATGCGCCCAGTCTTCCGTAGCCGGCTTAGCTTTTCTTCCTCAGCCTTCCTGCCCTGAGGGAGTACGCACTTGCTTATTTTCTGCCTCCTTTCTCTCCACTGTAAACTCTTCCGAGCAGGACTTTCTCTTCTGTTCCTGACTTTATCCCGAGGTTCTAGCCCGGTATAAGTGATGGACAGTCTCACCAAAGCAATGTCTGCTGATGGGCTCAGTCTATCAGAATAAAGGGTCTGTGCTCAGAGAGAACTCCATGCCAGTCCAGCACTAGGCTCTTCTGTCTAATTTGGACCTAGACCATGTTCTTCTTGGACCTGTCATCTGAAAAGCTGTGTATCTTTTCTTATTTCTCTGGGGTTATGTCCCCAGCCCAATGGGAAGTGTCAGCTCTTCTCCAGCGAAGCCTGAAATCCATGACGAATCTGGGCAGCACACCTAAGAGGCACCGCTGGACAGGCTGGGCAGCCCGACTCTGACCTAGGCGACCCCTGAGGCCGAGGGCTCGGGTTGGGTGGCCACACTCAGCCTGGAGGGGGAGGGTTCCGGCTGACCCACAGATGCCTTCATTTGATTTTATTTTGAAGATGACTCCGACATTCAGAAGCAGAGACATTTCACGAGACAGTCAGAAGACCTGGCCACCGTGGGCATGCACTCAGGCATGGCACAGCCCCTGGAACTGAAAAGCTGGCCCAGTTTTAGCTCAGCTCTTTGATTCGCCAAGGTCCTTACCCCTCTTGTGACATTCGCTTTGGGGCCTTCTGAAATAAAGAGCTGCTCTCCTCACAGTGGCCGCAGGACTTGAGCAAGACTCTTAACTTCCCGAGACCCCTTCCTCTGCAAGAAGGACTTCCCAACAACCCCCTGCGTCCACGGTGAGGAGTGGATGGGAAATTCCTTGGGAAGCACAAGCACTCTGCCCCTCCCCCGAGTGCTGCTCTGCTACTTCCTCTTCTCTCCGCTCGCCTCCCCAGATGCCAGCCACCTCTTCTGTCCATCCATGCTGCTGTCTAGCCGGCCCAGGTGGGCCCTTGCTTTGCAGCTGGATCTGCCTTCGCAGGTGGGGAGAGCTGTGGGCAGCCTCTTGCTGCTGCACCTGTCTCAGTGCGGGGTCTCCTTCCCGAGTTCATGGTGAAGGTGTGATGAGAGGCAGGAGCGCTCTGAGTCCCAGTGGGTCTTCGCCTCAGAACAACCACAGATGGGCGGTTGCCCCTGAAGTCTTCCCTTTCCAATCCTAAGGTCCTTGTTCTAGAACCAGGTGTCACAGCAACCGCCTGTGAAGTCAGCTGGGTTTGCTCAGCTTTGCTAGGAAAAGCCACTTCTTCCCTCCCGGGGGCTATTAAACTAGTGCACCTTTTAAACGGTTTAAACTTTTATTGCTTCTTTGAAATAAAGTATTCCTCTCATTCCAAAGTGAAATGTAGTTCAAATGGATTGCCCAAGGTTTTCTTTATTTTGGTTACAAAAACAATCCAATCATGGCTTTTACAGAAAAATTGGGGGAAAACATAAAGATGCAGAAGGAAATGAAAGCCTCCTGAAATCACTGTTAATATTTTGGTTTATGTCACTCTAAATTGTTTTCTGTATACTCCAATCATTCATATATACATGCATGTATATATATATATAACATATAAACATGTATTTTCCACATATGTCAGATTCTTATTATAAATACTATTTTATAATACATAGCATAAGGCTTGGAAAACAATAGGCAATAAATAAATATTGCCACCACTAATAAATATCATTTATCAAATGCCTGCCATATGCCAGGCCTGATGTTAGGTATTTTATATACACTGTCTCACTTAGTCCTCAGCAAGGCCCTATGCTACAGAAGCTGTCTTGCTCATGTTTTAAAGATGAGAAGCTTCAGGCCCAAAGAGATCATGTTACTTGTCAACAGTTACAAGGGTTGTCAATGAGAGGGACAAATACGTATTTCTGTATTTTTGTATGAACAAAGTGCCCATTTACAGGTTTAAAACGTTTTCAAAAATCAATTTAGGAGGCGCCTTACTGCCTACTCACGTGAGAGTTTTCACTGAAAATGATGTAAAAACAGGCTCTGGTCTTGGAGGTGGGAAATCTGGCAACTGACTAAGTTGTATGATTTGGAGCAAGTAACAGCCTCCCTGACTCTCAGTTTCCTCATCCCTAATACGGGATTCATGTGGAAAGAAGGGTTGTACTGTGCCTGGGATATAGGGGTGTTTGAAGTCACTAACAAAAGTTGATGACCCTCGGAAAACGAAGAAACTACAAAAGCACAGAACACAAAGCTTGCTTTTTTTTTTTTTTTTTTAAGATTTTATTTATTTATTTCACGGAGAGAGAGATCACAAGTAGGCAGAGAGGCAGGCAGAGAAGAGGAAGCAGGCTCCACGCCGAGCAGAGAGCCTGATGTGGGCCTTTCCCAGGACCTGAGATCATGACCTGAGCCAAAGAAAGAGGCTTTAACCCACTGAGCCACCCAGGCGCCCACAAAGCTTGCTTTTAAAAAGTTCACCCATGATACTTTACAGCGATATTAGCCAGTGTGGAGCTGCGGGGATATGACCTTGGTCAGTAGTGAGTCCCCACGAGGCTGTGTTCCTTCCTAGGAAGCTGTAAAAAGACAGCTTATCAATTTGTCTTTGAAAAACAGATAATCTACAGAATCTAAAAGTGCCTGACTCCTAAAATAGCACACTTGTGTCTCTAAAATCTTTGTGGCTCAAATAAATGAAAATGCACAGGTTATCTGAATCTGAATTAAATGGTATGGCAATTAGGGGGTCACTCAATTCTCCCCCTTCCCCGTGGCACATTAACTTTCCTTTGCTTTTTTTTAAATTTTAAATTTTTAAATTTTATTTATTATTATTTTTAAAGATTTTATTTATTCATTTGATACAGAGAGGGGGGATCAACAAGTAGGCAGAGTGGCAGGCAGAGGGAGAAGCAGGCTCCCCACTGAGCAGAAAGCTTGATGCAGGGCTTGATCCCAGGACCCTGGGACCATGACCTGAGCCAAAGACAGACACTTAATGACTGAGCCACCCAGGTGCCCCCACATTAACTTTTCTGAGCCTCTATTTTGCCAAGAGTCAATTGAGAGTTGTAATACCTCTCTTCCCTGGGGAAGTGTGGTGATGAAAAACAGTATGTGTGAAGGCGTTAGCTCAAGGTCTCGGTCATAATAAGCAATACCCTTTATGAGCCATATATATGAGGGCATCTGGACAGGCTCTGAGGTTAGACATGAGTTAGAGCCCTGCTTCTGCCATTCACCAGCTCTGTCACCTTGGGCAAGTTATTGAGCCTCTCTAGTTGATCTCACGAGATGAAGCATTAATGCATGGGCAGCCTGGTGTAGAGCAGGCATCCAACATCCAGTAGTACAGTGAGGTCCTCCTTGCTATCTCCTAGTCAGACGACTCTTTTGCCTTTTTGATCCTTGAGAAGCCCGAACTGCATAATGTCACCCTTGATCATACACTGAGTTGTACTGTCCTTTCGTTTTTCCTTTTCTTCACATGCTCACTCTGTTGTTTGTTTGATTGGTTCCCTCCCACCCAGGGAGGGGGGGGCTCAGACCCTTGAGGGCATCATCTGAGACATAGGCTTCTTTAGTATTCCTTCCAGGGACTCATGTATGTGCTTGTGCAATAAATCTTTGCTGCCTTGAATTTCATCTGAATGATGGCTCCATCCCCACTGACTGCTCAAGGTTTCACCCAGATTGAGCTGAAACCCTTGGGAAAAATTGCAGCAGCTTGTGTGGGTCCCCAGAGACCTGAGCTCATGGCTCTGCTGAGAATGACAAATGGAGGAGCTGAAGGGCCTGAGTACCCCCACAGGCATCTGACAGTTAACAAGAGGGGCCCCTCTGCCCCCCTTCTTGGCCCTCCCAGCCACCTGACTCAGTGTCTGTGGCTTTGCGGGACAGTTGTGGCCTTAAATGGCACCAGAGCTTAAGATGCTTCCCTTATTTACATAGCTTCTGTGTTAAGGCCTGGAGCAAGTCCAGCTCGGGTCCCAGTAGGTAAAGGGAAGGAAAAGTTAAACTGGAAGGAAGTGAGGGAGGGGCTGAGGAAGGACCTGGCTGTAGACTGCAACCATTTGTGCTTAGGTTCCCCAGCTGAGTGTAAGTCACTAGAAAGGGGAACTTCCTCCCCTCCCAGGCCCTCAGTCATTTCCAATAGTTTAGTACTAGAAGAGGGGCTAAATACTCGCTAAAGTAAAGTAGTTGACCTTTGGTATAGGGCAGCCCTGAGGGGGCCTGGGCTAACTTGTCTGTCTACAGTCTTCTGCAGCACACTTGCATAATTCAAGGCTGTTTATGAGTCCAGGCTGCTTTTTAGAAACACTTTTGGGGTTTTTTTGCTTGTTTGATTTTAAGAGTTGCAAAGGCATTCATTCATTTAACAAATATTTATTGAACTACGGGCTAGGTCCCATGCATATGAAGTTTACTACTGGGTGACTATGGACTCAATATCCTACACACACAGCCCCATGTCATGTGCTGGGGAGAGAGCTGTGGCCCAGACAGGTGTGGGCCCTAGCTTCGCTGACCTCTGTGGGGGGGGGATCAAGAGGCAAATGAATGGCTAGTTATAACACATGGTGCAAAGTGCCATTTCAGAGGGTGGGAGGTAACTTCTTAGAGTCTTATACTGAGACTTGGAAGTCCAGATGGAAGGGACAGTTAAACTACACCTGACAGAGAAATACAAGTTGGCCAGGTGTGCAGGTGAGTGGTAGAGAGCCAGTATGGAAAGTCCTTATGGGCGGAGGGGAGAGTGTGTGGAAAGAACTGGAAGGGCTTCAGTAGATGATACTGCAGGACAAGAAAACCTCAGGAACTATAAGTCGCTTAACACAAGGAAAGCTAAATTCTCATTCAAGCAAATCCAGATTGGAGTTCAGAGCAACTGGCTTCCATGGGGGAGAGGGGAACTCAGTGATCTGGTGGCCAGGACGACAAAGCCATTGAGCAGGGAGGTGCCCTGGAGGTGAGTGGCTTTAGCCTGGGAGTGAGCGCCTCACTTCCACTCTCTCAGCCCTTTGGCCAGAACCAGTCACGTGGCTGCGCAGACTCGCTGCCAGGCTGGAAGTGTAGGGGAGCCTGGGAAATATTTGCCGAAGGAGGCTCCTGGGCCACACAAAGAAAGAATAACCCTTTGGGAAACTGCCCATTGTTCTGAGGGGCGCACAGGGTGGCACACCAGGGTGTGTGTGTGTGTGTATTGGGGGTGGGGGCAGGTAGGCAGGGGTGGGGAGGGAAATTGCAGGGAGATAAGCTGAGACCAGTCACTAAGGGCCTTGCAAGCCATGTTACAGGATGAGGAGTTTGTCCTTGAGGGAGGCACAGAAGAATTTCACTAGGGTATAATAGAATGATATTGGCACTCTGGAAAGATTATCTTAGATCAGGCTTCCTGTGGAGATCGGATGGAGGGAGCATGACTTGAGGACATTTAGGAAGATTTTGCATTGACCAGCTGAGAGATGATGCCCTCGAATAAGGAGGGATCCGTGAGGATGATGGAGGTGGGCACATGCAACAGCTCTGTGGGATGTGGAATCAACAGTGGGGGTGAAGGAGAGACAATGTGCAGGATGAAGCTCAGCTGTGTGAGTTTAGGGACTGGATGGTGAGTGGATCTGTTCACCTGCTAAGAACAGGAGGAGTAAGTTTGGGGGAAAGACAACATGTTTAGTTTTGGGTTCACTGAATTTTAGGGGTCTAGATCATCTAAGGGGAGGAGGTCAGGGGGCACTGGGATCTGCATCTATGGCTCTGGTGCTTAGGAGATTTGGGCTTGTGAGATTAATTTGGGAGTCATGAATACATAGATGGTATTTGAAGTCATGACGATGCGATGTTGAATAAAGAATCATCTCTGTTCTTGCGTAGCTTTACACTCTAGCTAGAGTGTAATATACGGTGGGGGCCAGGCATATAAACAAATATTGGAATTCAAGGTGAATGGTATGACACAGAGGAAAATACAAGATTCAGTGGGGCACAAAGCCTGGAACGTCAGAATAAGTCTGATGGAAGAGGGGCCAGGGCTAAGTGAGGGGCAGGTGGGTCAGGGGTGGTTTACGTGTGCAAAGGCATGGACATAGAAAAGCAGCACTGCCCAGTCAGGAAAGTCCTTGGAGCATTTTCTAGAGTGTATCAATGTGCTTGTCTGAGAGAGGAGGCAGCAGTTGCACTTGGAGCCTTTGAGGAAACACCTGTCACCAACACGTAGGCAGGGCAGGCTCCGTGCTGGAGAGTAGATTTACACAGTTGAAGAGTCCATGATAAGGTGACATCATTTAAAGAAATATTTTATTTGGGGCACCTGGGTGGCTCAGTTGTTAACCATCTGGCTTCGGTTCAGGTCATGATCCCAGAGTCCTGGGATCGAGCCCCGCATCGGGCTCCCTGCTCAGCAGGAAGCCTGTTTCTCCCTCTCTCACTCTCCCTACTTGTGCTCCCTCTTTAGCTGTGTTTCTCTCTGTCAAATAAATAAATAAAATCTTTTAAAAATCTTTTATTTATTTATTTGACAGAGAGAGAGAGAGCACAAGCATATAGAGCCTGCAGGCAGAGGGAGAGGAAGAAGCAGGCTTCCCGCTGAATGGGGAGCTCAGTGTGGGCTTGACCCGAGGACACTGGAATAAGCCAAAGGCAGATGCTTAATCAACGGAGTCACCCAGGTGCCCCTTAAGTGATACCTTTTAAATTTTTTGAATTTTTTTAAACCATAGATGTTTTCAAATATATATATTTATCTTTTATTATTTATTAATTTTTACAAATTTATTACTTTAATTTGTTAAATTTGTTAAGTTTGTTAATTTTATATTTTATATTTCAAAAATATATTTCTCTCTCTATAAAACCAGAGGAAATAATACAACAAACCCACATGTATTCATCACCCAACCTCAATAATTATTTACATTCTGCCCCATCTTTGTTTATTTGCTCATTTCTCTCGCTTTTGATCACCAGAGCACTGTTTTTTAACTTTCTGTTATGGAGAAAGTCGACAGTGGGGTACAATAACCCTCCATGCGCCCATCAGTGACTCTTGGGAAACTTCAGCTGGACGTCATTCCCTCCTGTCCATGTTCCCACCAGCCTGCCCCTCTCTTGTTGCAGTGTTTCTTCTGCGAATGCTTCAAAGAATGTATCTCTAATAGGTAAGTACTTAAAAAAAATAACTGCCTTCTCATGATCACACCCAACCGAATGAACATTAATTTGTAAGGTGGCATTTTGGAAACTTTGGGGGCGGTGTTCGCCAGAAAATCCTAGGATGGTGCAGAAGTGCATTTCACTCAGCGATTGGGGATGTTCCAGAATTCCTTAGGAACACCACACTGTAGAAACCAGGTGGAGAAGGAACTAGAGGGAATTTGGGCCAGGAGAAGCTGGGGAAAAATAATCGCGAATACTCACACCATGCCAGGTGTCAGTCAAGGACACTGCCTCAGCCCCCTCCAGCCTTCCAGGACCCTGCTTGGCCTCTTGCTCACCCCTTCAGTGTCACTGTTGGTGCAGCGAGGGTAGGGGCGGGTATGCAGGTATGTGTGTATTGATAAGGAAGGAGGGTTCTGCTGGGGCTGAGGGGCGGGGCTCCGCAGGGAGGGCGGGGCAGCCTTCACCCAGCTGAGGCAGAGCTGAGCAGGTGCCGAGCCCTGGGCGTCTGCGGGATGGCATCTGCCAAGGCAAGGGAGAAGGCCGGCCGCAGAAACGAAGCGGTCGGTCCTCGCGTGGGAAGGGGACTGCGGGGCACCAGTCTCCGCAGTTTTGGGTCTGCGCAGGACTCCCGTCTGTGCCCGCAGGGTCTGGTAGAAACCGCGCCCCAGCGCCTGGCAGCGGGTGGAGAGCCTCCTCCCTGGCTGTGGCCGCCCGCGCCCCTGCGGGAAGGCGGGAGCAGCACGAGGTTGACCTGGGAAAGTGGCAGCTCCTGGGGTTTCGGGAAATCGGGTGAATCGCGGGCAGAGTGTGGGGCCCCCGAGACGGGGGCGGGGGCAGGGCCGGCCCAGGGTTCAGGGCGCGCCTGCGTAGGGTGCGGTCCTGCTGGACTTCCTCCCAGCTGGAAACGCCGCGGGTGATATCACCGGTGGGAAGGCGATCGTGGAGGCCCGAGAGTGCCTTTCTCGAGGGCTTTGACGGAAAAGGCGATGGGGGCTGGCCAGCTGGTACCAGACGGTTCCGAGCCACACCAAGCCCCCACCACCACCCCAGAGCCCCCAGATCCTGATGAAGAAGCTCCCGCTCCTTGGGGCAG